>JARFJB010000903.1:3655000-3890000 GCA_036346205.1 Vesta saturnalis
ATCTCGTTTGGATTAACGCTCATCAGCTGGGATTCTAATTTCCTTGATAAAAGACGAATGCGTGTCGTAGTTGACGGTTTCTTTTCAAAAGAAGTTGGCATCAACGCGGGATAAGTTATAGCAGCTCTACTTTTTCTGCTATACATAATATTTCTTTAAGGACTAACCTGGTCCATTGCTTTGCTGATAACAGAACTCTTCATTGTAGTTCATGTCAGTCTACCCATAATGGTAATCCACCTTCCACTTCAAATCAAGACACTAAAGCTGAAATGGCAATTTCAATCAACATACTTTCAACGTATCCTTGGATGGGGAAGTAATAATCTAGTTAAATTTAATGCTAATAAAATTCAGTGTTGCCTTGTGTCCATCAAAAAGGATCGTTCATTGCCTTTTGTAAGTATGAATGGCTCAGATCTTAATCTTTCAGATTCTATTAGATGTTGGGAATAACAGTATCTTCAAATCTTTAATAGGTCATCAAATAAAGCAGCTACTCGTAAAATAGGCTTTGTACAAATCTAAGCAGTACTTTATCTCCCCAAAAGTATTTCTGCTGTATAAGACACAAATTAGACCTCATCTAGAATATAATTTTCACCTCTGGGTTGGTGCCCCTCAACACGCTCTCGATATCGTTAACCGTATTCAAGAAGAGCGATTAGGCTTATAAATGACCCGTCCTAAACTCCTGACATACAGTCCCTTGAGTATAGAAGAGTCGTTTCAGTTTTTTCTTTGTATTAACGGTATTATAATGGCTAATGCGATCCTGAATTACATTCTTTGATACCATCTTGGGCCAACTTTTCTAAGAACACTCGGTTCTTTAATTCACATCAAAATGCAGCATAAATCTCCACTTGTACCGAACGGGCGCAATCCACATTCTTCTACACGGCTACTAAACTCTGCAATGATCTCCCTATTTTCTGTTTTCCTTCCACTTTTGATATGAAAAATGTAAGGTAGCCGTTCATAGGCATCTTTTCTCAATTATCCTAAGTGTTCCTGACCGCTTTAGTACGGTAAGCTAAACTTAAGTCTATTCAGGACTACAATTATTTAAAAAAAAGCTACAGGTTCGCATTTTATGGAGGTATGTTTTTTTTGTCTGTAGTATGTTACAGATCAACTAGTGATAGGGTACAGGTTTTTCTTTGTTCTCTCGTAAGGTTACAGATAATTTAGAAGTGTTTTGTGGACCACTTATGGGTCTTGATCTTGATTTTGGAAAGGCCGAAATTTGTGAATCTTTTACTATTTTACTGTAACAATGCCACGTCTTGCAACCTGATTTGACGCTTCCAAGCATCCTTGGCTTTGTCCCATCAAGTAGTTATATTAACATTCTTGAAATTTCCTAAACTGACGATTTAAGGATTTTTTATTTTATAATCTGTCAAAACAAAGCACGCCTAAGGACTTGCAGGCAAAAACACAATATTTAGTTCTTAACACTGTTGGGTATACCTTTCTGAGATGCAAACTGAGATTATTACCAATGAATACAGCCTTACAAGTCGTTTTTTCCCACGGAACAACAATTACAGTCATCAAAATTGCGTTCTATCAGACCATCTCGTAGTGGTTCATCCGTATTTTGTGACATGCTTCTACCTAGATTTTCCACAACTTCTCTGTCTTATACACTACATAACCAGGTGAAACGTTCCAATCTAGAAACTGTGAACATAATTGATATGTATTCTTTTGTAGAGTGCAGGGTATTTAACCCCTCTTCTAAAAACCATCTTTTTCGAATCTGGATACACCGAAAAATTCGCTTCATCGAAATTAAGAATTTCCAGGCCAGCTTTTGTTACAACTTGCTTAAATGTATTTCTAATATTATTTAATAACTTAAAACTATATCAAAATTTAAACTTTCACGATTATCACACATAATTAAAATAATTATCTTTTGGGTATTAAATCGTGTATTTATTACTTATTTTTTATACAAATTTAAACTTTGCGATAACAATTATAGTTAAGGATAATAGTTTCAAAAAGTAATTGAGTTGTCAAAACAAATTTAGGAAGTATGAAATTACAAATATAAACATGATATTAATATGATAGTTTGAAGAATAGCTAAGTCTTTGATAAATTAATTATTATTAAGTTGCCTTGAAGATGACAAATCAGAACACCCTCTAACGGACTAAGGCTAACAATGAAAAATATCATAATCAAATCATATTATAAGTTGTGAAAAACTTTAATTCGCAATTGGTAAAACATTCACAAATATAAATTTGAGATATCAATTAAACTCAAATCTAACCCAAGGAATAGTTCTCGATAACTTTAATCACTGTAATTGTTTTTATACAATGAAACAGAATGTGTGCGTTTAATCTGATTTTGGTTTTAATGTTAAATTATTGTAATGCTATCGTAACTTAACATATTTAATTGGTAAAACATTTACTACAAGATCTAGGAAAAACACAGCACGTCTTGTATCAAAGCTACGTTTTGTGGTCCCGATGTATACTTTTCCACATGAACAAGATAACTTATACACTCCGGAAGATGATAAAGGGTTTGACACATCTTTAGGTGATCTTAAATGTTCTTTAATTTTTCTTGTAGGTTTAAAAATAGTCCTAATGCCATATTTCTAGACCTTGAAGCAAATGCTTTACCAATTATATGTTAAATTTCCACAGCACTATAATTTAACATAAGTAGTTAAAATTAAATTGAAATTAAAAATTACAAAGAACGTTCTGCATTGTGCTTTTCATTGTTAATAACACTTCCAATTATTGATAAAGATATCTCTTTGTTAGATTTAACTGGGTTATTTTATTTGATGTAATGTTTGGATTTGTGAATGCTTCTATCATTTTAAAATTGAAGTTTTTCACAACTTTACACTTACATCATAACTCGATTAAATTTTGTTAAATGTGTTTTTTGGCTGACAAATTTCATTGTTAGCTTTCGTCGTAGAGAGTGTTCTGGTTTGTCATCTTTGAGGCAGTTTAACAATATTTAATTTTAATGACCTAGTTATTCTTTACTACAATTTTATAGTTGGCTTATACATTTCTCAAATTGTTATATTAATAGCAGGCTTATGTTTATGTTTGAATTTTTCAAATTTGACAAAATTGTTTACTACATCTTTAACAATTTTTAACATACATTGCTACTGACGAAGATAACTGTAAGTGTTATCGAAACGTTTAGATTGTATAATTTAAAGTACACCATTAAAAAATCCCAAAAAAGATAAGTATTTTATTATGAGTGTTAATGGTGAAAGTTTACATTTTCAATTTTAAAGTAGTTTTGTTTTCGTTGTTTTTTGATAACCATTTTACATCCGCTCGGCTGCTCACAATGCTTGGGGAAAGGAAAGTTGATGCCACTGGAACTGTTCGTCTAAATCGAACAGACAAATGCAACCTTCCTGGTGATAAATTTTACATCCAAAAGAATCTCGGGTCTTATAATAGCGCTATAGACGAAAAAAATAATATCGTACCGGTGCGTTGGAAAGACAATAGCGTAGTAACCCTATTGTCAAATCAACATGGTATTGAACTTCTACAAAAAGCAAAAAGGTACTCTGCAAAGGATACAAAAAAGTTTTAATACCCCAACCTTTTGTTGTATCAGCGTATAATAAGTATATGGGTGGAGTAGACCAACTCGATAATATTTCACACTATACAATAGGTATGCGGGGTAAAAAGTGGTATATACCCATAATCTTTTGGCTTTTTGATGTAGCCATGACAACTGCTTGGCACTTGGGCTGGAATGCAGGTAAAGCACAATACCGATTATCAATTCGAAGAGATGTTGTAAGGGCACTTCTATTAAAATATGGAAAGTGCTCCATCTTCTAAAAGAAACATTCCATTTCCAGTACGAACTGATACAAAGCAACATATAATACTAACGAATCAACCTAAAAGACGCTGCACGGTTTGCAAAAACAAAACTAACAAAACATGTTCTTCTTGTGAAGTACCACTGCATGATAAGTGTTTTTTAAATTATCACTTGAAATAAACTAATTGACATTTTATAGCTATAGTCATTGTGTTTGTTTTTTTTAATAAACTGTTTTAGGAATATGGTATAATTTGTTTTACGCATTAGCGAATAAATTCATAACACAACTGAGAAATATTTTCTGGTGCCCAAGACACTTAATAACATTAATAAAAATCACTAGAATGAAATACACTCCTGGCCAAAAAAATCCGAACACTTTTCTTTTTAATTTTATAGGTGTTATGTGGTTTAAATGGGGAGGAAGTAAACATTATTAATAAAAAGCATTTATTTATAACAATAAAAAAGTAACGTTAGGGAAAATAATAAATAATGGAAGTAACGGAAAAGAAAGCAACATTTTTCGAAAAATTAAATAAAAAACTAAATTTAATTACACACCTGCGAAGGGTTTCAATACGTCTAGGCACGCTTTCAGTAAGGTGCTGAATCTGTTCTTCCGGTATCTCTTCCCATTCTTCATTTAACGCCATTCGCAACTCTTGTATCGTTTCTGGCAATGGTTGCGTCTTTCTAATCTCTTGTGCTAAAATGACCCATACATGTTCTAATGGATTCATGCCAGGACTACAAGCGGGCCACTCCAAAACAGGGATTCCGAAAAGATTTATGTAATACTTGATAATTCGTATAGTATGTGGACGGGCATTACCTTGCATAAATAAGAATTTTTCCCCCATAAAAGAGGTGTAGGGGACAACGTGGTCCCCCAGACACTGTTGTATGTACCTGTCTGCTGTTAGGATACTTGCCCATACCAGCCACCAAACGCCTTTCTGGGTGAAATGCAGCAAGATGCAAATCGTTCCCCTGGTCTCTTCCATACATACATATTCGCGTCCATCTGGAGATCGTAGGCAAAAACAGGACTCGTCAGAAAACATTACGGACCTCCATTTCTGTGATAATCCGCAAATCTCATCCAGTTAACTTGATGAACTGCTGTTAATTTTGGGGATGCTACTGGCTTATGAGAACGTAAACCACTTTCATGCAGGACTCTTCTTACAGTTCGTGCAGAGATTTGAGTTCCTCGAGGTTCTAACAAACGACTAACGAGAACATTTGACGTTAAAGAGCGGTTCCGTGGTACGGATGTCCTTAAAAAACGTTCATCATGTTGATCTATGAAGCGTTTTCTGTCCGATCCTGGTCTTGTAGTGTATTCTCAAGTGTGACGATACTTCGTAACAGCGTCATGAACAGTACTTTTGCCAGTATTCAAACGATTTGCAATATGCCGTATACTGCGACCATCTTCATGTAATGCACAACTTTTGCAGTATTTTCGGGTCTCATTTTCATATAATTTGAAAACACAAATGCAAAGTGAGCTGAATTTATCAGAATAAACGAGAAACTTATCATAAACGCAAACAAGGCGCAAAACATCTGTTGTTAGAAAACAAGATAAGTGTAACGTTTTGCTAAACTCATATTTTTTTAACAAGATCATTTAAAAACAATGAAATTATGTAAAACTGATTTACGAATTGGAATAAATAGTATTTTACTTCTTTTTTTAAGTGTACGGATTTTTTTGGCCAGGAGTGCATTAAAGTAAAAAAAATAGTGAGCATTAATGGGTTAAAGCAACACGAAAGGTGGAACATGAATCATTTGAAAAAAGAGAAACGATTGTAAAAATAGTTTTTCGTAATGGAAGTTATACTGGATGAAAACCTGAAGTGTATATTACAAATAAGAGTACTTGTAAGCCAAAGAATAGTGAATAGTGTAATAGTGATACGTCGAGTACTAGTTAAAATCTCCAATTCACCAATGGTACCTTTATCTTTTGTGGTGATTATTGTAGAAAGATTCATAAAATGGTAAATATACATGCTTAGTTTTCACAAATTCATGCGGCCCCCGTTTAAATACGTACAGGGATACAGTTCAAGAGTTCGTCATTTGCATGCATAGACGTTGTTTGATTTGCCGTGAAGACGATGATTTAGAGATGGCGAAACAGCAAAACGTCGTAAAAAACAGCTACAGTCTTTCCAGATTTTAGATGGCAGAAACACAATCATTTTGTTCCACAATAAGTCAAATTTATGGTTTCATCCACAATAAAAAAAAAAAAATTTGGCGATTGTTTTCAATGTTTCGTTACGCCAGAATTGATTGAACTAATTGCAACAAAGACCAATAGGTATTACCAGTTTATCACACAACATGGAAGTAGATATTTACCAAAATGTTCAAGACTCAAACAGTAGAATGAAACAAACTGGAAATAAATTCTTTTATTTATTGTTGTGTCCACGCGTACAATAGATGAGTGTAGGTCCCAAGGTTCCACAGGCTCAAATTTTCGACAAGATAACGACTAGAGGTAGATAGTTATTTTTGTTACGCTTTCTTCATTTTTGTGATAATGATTAACAACAACGTGGTCATGGACTGTTTATGTTAGACTCAGTGATACTACTGCTAAAAAATAACTTTTCAGAAAATTTTGCACCATTTGGAAACTGATGTATAGATGAATCGTTACCGTTGTTTAAACGGCGCTTCTCATTCAAGTAATACTCTAATCTAAACTACCTGGTATACTATTATTTGTACTGTATGATGTGGAGATCGATTATGTGCTAGATTGAATGATCTATACCGATGAATATGTTAGACTTGACACAATATCTCCGCAATCGAAATACAAACTTATGCAGACCGCAGCAACAGGACGGGAATGTGAGCATTTGAAAAAAAATTAGAACGAGGGGAGGTTATAAATTCAGATACTGATAAAATAATGGTTGTCACATGGTGTGATAGGCGTGAAGTCCACATGCTAACTTTGAATGAAAACAATATGGTCGAGATTGACAGGAAAAATTACCAGGGAGAGGAAATACAAATACCAAAATGTGACTATAATAATAACATAGGATCCATTGATAGGATAGATATGTTACTTGGTGCAGTAGAAAGTATTCTGAATACGATGAAGGGGTACAAAAAATGTTTTTACATCTAGCTGTGCAAACGCACAAAAATAGGTCAAAAGCGAAGAAAAAATTCAGGATATCAATGTCAAGATTGTGATGTAGCACGGTGTCCATTCTATACCATACTTTCAAAAAATTTTCAGTTTGTTTTTGGTTTTCCTTTTCTTTTCGAAATGTTACATTTTGATAAAATTTATAAATCTCTTATTTTTAGTACTTTTCTTTAAATAATTTTTTTTTCGAATCCGTTCACTCATGCTTTATACCTAAATATGCACAGCTAAACCGCATAGGAATTGCTAATACAACAGTGAAAGGTTAAATAACCTTTTAAAATAGTATTTTCTAGCAAAAGTGGTATTTTAAAGGAAACCAGAAGTGAATTCAAATACACTATAGCAGCAGTAGCAGATATTAATATTAGAAAACTTTCTTTTGTTTATACTTTATTACATAAAATGTATTCTTTTCTTAAAAAGTAAAATTCTATTATAAATAATAAATTACTCATTGATGAACTTCTGGTACCGACTGCTTTGTGAACTATTAACATTACCGTTTATTTGTTCATAAAAATCTAAATAGGTACCATTACTCAATTGAAAATTTTAAAGACCATGCGTAGACTTCGTTAGCACTCGTGTGAAATTAGCAACAATATTCCAGCGATAGTTTTTACATTGTAGCGTCCCCCAGGTACGCTATCTTGTAAAGTATAATTTGAGCTTATTTGCAATAATGCAAATTCAAGAACAAAACAATCGCTAAATGATTTATCTTGATTTTACTAACACTAATGTTACTATTACTCAAATTAATTGCTTGCCTTACTTTGACTTTCCTCGCAATAATTAAAACATTAGAATCTATTTACAAGTCTGATATTTAATTACTCGCAACCCTTAAATCGGATCAAAAGAATTGGCCATCTAGAGATAGGTACGCTGTGCTATTTGAATTAGATAAGCTGGATGAGGTAAGTTGCATCATGTGGGGCAGGTAAAGAAAAATGAAACTACTCAAATTAAAATTAACGTGCTTTGCGCAATGGTGGTTCAGCCCGTTAATGTACTATTGTGGAAAAGAATCACAAATAAAACCCGCTTTATTCATAAATAAATAATTGTACATTCGTAAATCAAATAAAAAAAAAACATCGAAAAATATAACGAAACACGATTAAATTAGGTTAAAGTGCGTACAAAATTATAGCATTAAGAGAAAAATAAATAAAAAACCGTTTAGTTGCACACAAACACAAAAAAACCCTGTAGTAACGCTCACAATTGTGTCATAAATAATCAGAATAAACATCGTAATACCTAACATGTGGCCCCTTAAAACCAATCATGCTGGTCTTTAAGTAAATAAGCACATAAAACAATACGGCAAATTACGGTGCATATAAATTACAACAACAGTAAAACTGCACAGGTAATAAAGTAAATGCAAGGACAAAAGAAAATAGACAAGGAATTTACACGTACACAATTGTTTAGTGACTACTGAAGCACAAAATACATACGTAAAATTACAGCAAATTGCATATAAAGGGAAATTAGTTCGCAGATAAACAATTCTACTTAACAAACTGACAAAAAAAAACTCATTAAAACAAAGCCTTACAAGGGTAAGTTGTAAATAGTCATAACATCGTGACCGATATATAAGGTTGAGTGCGTTAGAAAAATACAGCCCCCCTTTCTCAGGTTACAAATTCATCTATACAACAATAAAAACAATAAAAATAAAATTGGAAGTGTTTAATGGTCATCTGGACCCGGGAGTATGTACACACTCGGCAATTGCACATTACAATTAATAACCGAGCAGTATCCTGTACCCGCTCTCCAATTCTACTTAACAAACTGATAAAAAAAACTCATTAAAGTAAATCCTTACAAGGGTAAGTTGTAAATAGATCGTAACATCGTGACCGATATATAAAGTTGAGTGCGTTAGAAAAATACCGCTCCCCTTTCTCAGGTTACACATGCATCTAGACAATAATAAAAACAATAAAAATAAAAATCGATGTGTTTAATGGTCATCTGAGCCCGGGAGTATGTACACACTCGGCAATTGCACATTACAATTAATAAGCGAGCAGTATCCTGTACCCGTTCTCCAGGCCCACCTCTGCACAAATAAAATAAAAATAGAATTCGAGGAACCTTTTTGGTCATCTGGACCCGGGAGTGTGTAAATCAAGCGTTACTGTCTATATACAATTAGAACCGTGATTTATCCTTTACCCTTTTGTCCACACCAGCTCTCTTTATATAAATATAATCAAACAGACAACAATTCCTGACGCAAGCCCTTTTATTTTAGCAGATTTCAGCTTAATGGGCCCGATAATACGTTATATAGGCTTGTAGAATTATTTGCTGCCAGTCTTAATTTATATAAAAATACCTACTTACACTTGAAGTGATCACAGACACAAATCGTTAACGTACGCGGTTTAACTTCAAAAAGGGCGACTGAGATTAATATTGGAAAAACATTAAAACTAACACCCCAAAGAAAAGACAAATTAGCGTTGCCCAATTCAAAATAAAATGTACACACAAGAATTATTTTAAAGACAAACTGTTTACAATGAAAGTATTTAATTAACCCTATCGATCTGGCTCCATCGACACTGTACCCCTCACTGTAACTACCTTTTTCCCTGATTTCCACCTACATTTATTCCTGGAATCAAATTCAAAAGTAATAAAAAACAAAACATTATTATGTTGGAAGAGTTTCATATTAACTATTGAACGACATCTTAATTTTAAAAATATGCATTCGTCCGTAATAAGCACTACATTTAGGTCTCAAGTTTCAACCTACCAAACAAAGATATGTTTGATTGCAGAGTGTACCGACGTAACTAATTACTAACTAGTGACACTTTTACACCAAGAGCGCTCGTATAGAATTTTTCAACAATTCGTCTCGCCATTTTCGGCAGAATACCTGTTTTTCTACCCTAATATGTGTTTCCTTTTTCTGTTCAACCTTTACTCAAATATCAATTACAAACATTTCCACATTTCTTACATAAAAATACATAAAATAAAATGTTCCGAAAACATTAGCAAATTACGACGTATTACAAAGATATCAAAAATCCACTAATTATCTTTTCTATCGCGGTAACAATGGCGATTTGACAAACGTTTATTACAGTGATAAAATTTTCGCCGTCCACCACGTACAACGTATTTATTTTATTTAAGCCACTATAATTTGAGTAGTACGTATATATTTCTCATTTTGCAGAAAAAATTTCAAACTTAGATAAAGCATAGGACACGTAGGAGTGGAAATGTGCAATTTTAACCATCTGGGCCCTCAAAATTAAAAAAATATATTTTTACATAACGATTCCACACTTATTAAGTGATTAGATGTACAGGTAAGTGTAGAAATGTGTAATTCTGGTCAACTTGGTCTTCAAAACTAAAAAATATAATTTTACGTAATGATTCTATACTTATTAAGTGATTGTTTAAGCAAATAAAATTTGGGTACGTATCTCTCATTTTTTCAGAAAAAATTTCAAACGTAGGTGCGCAAATTTTGAGCATCTTGGTAGACTTAATTTAAAAATATATTTTTAGATAACGATTGCATACTTATTAAGTGATTAGTTAAGCCACTAAAATTTGGGTACATATTCCTCATTTTTGCAGAAAAAAATACAAACTTAGATAAACACGTAAGTGTGGAAATGTGTAATTATGGTTAATTTGGTCTTCAAAAATAAAAATTGTAATTTTACACAACAGTTTTACACTTACTAAGTGTGCAAATAACGTTTGGGTACGTATCTCTCATTTTTTTAGTGTAGTACGCGTAGGAGGGCAAATGTACAATTTTGGGCAACTTGGCCGACATAAAAAAAATATGTGTTTACATAACGATTCGTCTAAGTTTGAAATTGTTTTCTAAAAAAATTGCTAAAAATGTACCCAAATTTTATTTGCTCAAACAATCACTTAGAAAGTGTACAATCGTCACGTAAAATTACATTTTTAGTTTTGAAGAACAAGTTGGCCAAAATTACACAATTCCACTCCTACGAGTACAATGCTTTCGAAATGTTTTCTGCAAAAATAAGAAATATGTCCCCAAATTGTATTGCCTTAAATAATCACTTAAAAAGTATTATAGTCGTTATATAACGATACATTTTTTTTAATTTTTGGGGGCCTAGTTGGACAAAATTGCACATTTCTAACTCTACTTAATGTACTCGCTGAATTAATTTAGCTTCACTTATTGATGCTGATAAGGAGCAGAAAGAACTACATCTTTTATTTGCTTATGTCGAAGTTTAAATTAATTTATTGGGTTTTTCTATTGCTCATTAATAATATGAATTAAATTGAGAATTTTTTTTTTTTTTGAAAAGCAGGGAATGTTATTGCTAACTTCACACGGGTCTCGTTAGCGTTACACTAGACAATTCATTTTTGTATTTGTTTTGTATTCATCGGAAAATAAATAACAGAACTGTTAGATAGAATGACGTCCTGAAAGTTGACCACTTAATAGATAGCATTAGAAAGGCTCAATGAGGTAAAAGTTTCATTCCACATTTATGGCTATAATTGTGCTCAACACGCTATTGAAATTTTACTATTAATTATCATGCAAGCTGTCTCTATTCATCTTGCTCATAAAATTAATCTTAGTTAGTTAGTAACATTGCATTATGTAAAGTGAATTATATAGCAGCACAATATGTGTTCAAGATCATACTGATTAATGATACAATGCAGTATTTTTAGATGAATAATGCAGATAGCGATTATAACTTTTACGATGGTTTTTGTAATTTATTTTTACTTTATATCAATTATAGGTTAAATCGTTAAATTTATATTCTTTAACCTTACTTCGTGGAATTCGATATTTAATAACATTAATGTTTAAAACACAATATAATTCCATAATTTCTTTTATAGAATTATTTATTTCTCTACGCGTTTCAATACAACATGCATGATTATCAAGAGAAAATATGTAAGTAAAATAAACAAGTAGTTATGGTAACACATAATTAAGTCAAAACAGCAAACTTATAATTCTATATTTAAAATATTTCTTGGACGTGAGTCTATAAGATCAATCTGTTCATGCATTAAAGGTACTTTTTATGATATTTTCCCAAAATAAATTGTAAATATTCTAAATTACCCATATAGGTATTAGCTACAATGGGCGTAATTGGTGTGCCCATAGATAAACCATCTTTTTGTAGATAAATGTGAAATAATTTAGTTAATACAGAGATTAAATAGTTGAATTAACTCTATTCTTGTAAATATTTGAACATTATTATAAAATAAAAAATTAATTAATTAATGCATACATTTTTGAGGGGGTATTTTAGAAAACATACTAGTAACATCAAAACTTACTAGCATATTATGTAGTGGTAATTTTATTTTGTGGTTTATTAATTAGTTCTATTATAAAATTCGTAATAGAATGTTTTGATTTGTACTTTAAATTGTTTATTATGTGGTTTAGTTACGTTACAATTGAAACGATCCATGTCACCATAAAACACATAAATTAGCGCACATAAATCATTAGTACATAGAGAAATGGCATTACCAATGAACCAAACAAATTTCAATAAAGAAATATCAATTATAAGACAAATTGCACAAGCAAATGGTTATATTTCAAATATAATCGAGAATACAAATTATCTATCAAAAAGCATTTACCCAATTAACACAGAACCGACAGGAAATAAATACATATCAATTTCAATCGTACAGATGTGGAGGTTTGCTGTACGACCTACCAAAGATCCATAAGCAAGGAATTTCTCTGAAACCAATTATCAGCTCGAGAAATTCACCTTGTCGCCCATTAGCACACTATCTGGTAGGCAGCTTCACACCCTTATCGGGAAAAATCGAGTCTATGGTCAAGAATACGCATCACTTCGTGAAACCCATCAGAAACTTTCAACCAAACCACGAAGAAATACTGGTAAGCTTCGACATCGTGAGCCTATTCACAAATGTTCCCACCGATAAGGCACTATCTTATCATAAGGGATAGGTTGGAAAAGAATGAAACGTTAGACGAAGACACGCAATTCTCGGTATACACAAAAATGGAACTTCTGACAATATGCATTAGAACTACATATTTCCATGTAGAAGACATGGAAATATGTACCAACAAGAGTTTGGGATGGCGATGGGTTCCGCACTATCACCCATAGTGAGCAACACTCATATATATGGAAGACTTTGAAGACCAAGCGATATCCGAATTAATGGAAAAAACAAGGATGTGGTTTAGATACTTGGACGATACTTTCGTACTGTGGCAACACGGCAAGCATGAAGCTATATGAATTCCTAAATAGCCGCGCACCCTCTACAAAATTCACAATGGAACTGGAGTCGTAGCAAAAACTGCCATTCATGGATGTACTTGTACACAGGAATGACAACATTTTCCCCACACTACAACTCCAATCACCACAAAAGCGTGAATTTAGACGTGGCCTAAACGCTTGTACGATAGAGCGAAAACAATATGCTCAAAACGAGAGGACCTGAAAGAGAAAAAGAAAATATCGCTAAAACAATTAATTAAAATGCCTACTCCGATCTAACACCTAATCTGAATAGGAAAAGGGTAATCGAAAAAGAAGAATCTAAACAGGCAGTGATAATACAATATATACAAAGTGCCTCAGACAAAATACGAAGGATAGGTAGCAAATACAAGATACGCACTACCTTCAAATCGACCAGAACGCTCAGGTGAATACTAACCAAAACCAAACCACACAATGAAGATGAGAATTCCAAGAATTGTGTATACAACCTGCCATGTGAATGCGGCATAGTATATATAGGAGAGTGTATACCACCCAAAGTGAGAATACAGAAACATTCGAACAACGTTCGCAAGGTGAAACAGAAAAATGAAGAATCGCCGAACATGTCTGGAACGAAGACCACCACATCCGATGGGATAACATAAAAGCTAGTGTGGAAAAGAAACCCATATAATAATACACCTGCACAATAGGTTACGGCGTCAAAGTGCGATATCTCAGTAAATATAAATTTTAGAGAGAAACATTTCATGTAAAAGTTTTTCGCCATTGAGGGGTGCGTATTTTAAAATGATTTTCAAATGTACAGGGTGCGTCATAAAAGTGTTGTAGTACCAAGTTGTGTTTTTTTAAATGGTACCACCTAATTTTTTTACCATTTTTCGATTTATCGTCAAATTTTTAGATAAGTTTATCTAAAGAGTCTTATATCAAAAACTTACCATTTTCGAGTTATTCGGGAAAATTCGAAAATTATTTAGCTGCGAAGTCTCAAGGAAAGCGATGTTGTATCCTAACTGGTGCGAATTTCGGAATCCATCTTATGAGGCTCTAAGAGGACCTAATATGCTACATTTTGACTTGTTTACTTAAAAAAAAAAGTTTTCCAAAACCCCCAAAATAAATCTCCGAAGATGCATGACTTCAGTCATCAATAAACTGGTTATTTCAAATGGAATGCCCCAATTTTCGCGACGGCATCGTGTTTAGAATCCAAAAATCTACAACTTTTGTTAACATTAGCCTATCCCTAAACCCAGCCGTTTTTAAGATTTCGAAAATTTCTCCTTTTTAGCTTCTAAATATTTCAACATTCGCCCCAGTGACGTCACCATACGCACATGTTACGCGTTTCCCGGTGACGTCCAATGTCATTTTGACGTTTTTCATGAGTATATAAAAAATGTAATTTTACTTAACGATTGTACACTTACTAAGCGATTGCTTGAGCAAATAAAATTTGGGTACGTTTCTAGGATTTTGTCAGAAAACAATTTCAAACTTAGACAAATTGTTGTGTAAAAATATATTTTTTAATTATATCGGCCAAGTTGCTCAAAATTGCACATTTCCGCTCCTACGCCTACTATACTCAGCGATAATTTTTTTTCTGAAACAATTAGAGATACGTACCCAAATTTTATTTGCTCAAACAATCACTTAGTAAGTGCACAATCGTTATGTAAAATTACATTTTTTATTTTTAAAGACCAACTTGACCAAAATTACACATTTCCACACCTATGTGTACTATGCTTTATCTAAGTTTGAAATTGTTTCTGCAAAAAAATGAGAAATATGTACTCAAATTTTAGTGGCTTAAAAAATCTAATCACTAAGTATGAAATAAAGTTATTGTTAACATCACAGTAAATATGTAAAAACTATTACTGGAATATTATTGTTAACTTCACACGAGTGCTCACGAAGTCTACGCGTGGTCTTTAAGATTTTGAATTAAGTAATGGTACCTATTTCCACTTTTATCAACAAATATTAATGTTAATAGTTGACAAAACAGTCGTTACCTTACCAGAAGGTCTTTAATAAGTAATTATATGACTGATTTATTATTTATAATTGAATTTTAATTTTTAAGAAAAGAATACATTTTATGTAATAAAGTATAAATAAAAGCAAGTTTTCTAATATTAATATCTGCTACTGCTGCTATAGTGTATTTGAATTCAATTTTTTTACCTTTAAAATACCAGAAAATGCTATTTTAAAAGGTTATTTAACCCTTTACTGTTGTATTAGCAATTCCTATGCGCCTTAGTTGTGCTGAATTAAGAGGTAAGAGGTAAAACATCAATGTATACGCACAATGCACATAACTTTTCCCTCGTACGTATATAAGGTTATAACGCATGTGCGAATGGATTTGAAAAAAAAAATATTTAAAAAAAAGTACTAAAAATAAGAGATTTCTAAGTTCTAAACAAGATATATTGGATTACTCAGTGTCTCAGCGGTAAAGGTTACAGAGTTGTAAGTGAACGGTTTCAAAGTTCGAATCTGAGAGTAGTCAAGTACTTGGGAAGAAAATCATAACATATGTATTCGACTAAGCCTGATGACGGAAGCAGAGTCCGCTTCCGAAACGTAGCGCTATAAAAGCAAAAACTTTTAAAATAGGAAAATCAACTCAACTAATATGAAACCACAGTTACAAAACACTTATAAAACAGAAGGTTTTGAATTTCTTCGATTCTCTTGCAAAGGTCCCAAAATTAACGAGTCCTGGGTACGTGTTGCTTATATTTATATTTATTGCACAGTATGGTTAACTACCTGCGACTCGAAAACTATCGTACGTATCGTCCGGGATTGAATCGGTTTACTCTTGTATATTCCCAAATCGTTTGATCTTCCAATAAACATTCATCCACTTGTGTGATATGCACAGGACCGTATGGAACAGGTCAAACAACGAATTTGTAACACGTGTGTCAAGAATAAGAAATTGAACTACCATTCTATCGCAGTCAACAATATGCCGTATTTGAGAAATATTAGGAGGCTTATCTTGTATGGGTAGAAAATCAACGTTATCTCGTGTTGCTGCCTTAACCAATTTTGGGCAACTCTGTAATAATGATAAAAGGCTAAAAATGTTTTGTTCATTTTTGTTATGTATGACATGAGTATTTATAAAATAATCCTTCATTTCTAAAGGATGGCATTTACAGTTTACTTTGAACTAACCCAACGTAGGACATTCTAGTTTCAATCTTAGGTATGGTACAATCCAGCGTAAATTTTGCTTTTGGTTTAAATTTTACTGAACCGACAGTTTTTGTGATCTGGAGCATAAATCCGTTGTTATCTTTTATTTGGTATTAGAGATTGTAAAATATTTCTCGTCGTCCACAATGATCCAGCGATTCCTTGTAAAATGGTGTCACTTTAAGGTTCTACGGCATCTGAGATTACCCTAATGTTGGTCCTCCGTTTATTTAGGCCTATTTGGATATTTTACGTAATTGCTGGCAAAAATTCTTCACATAATGACATGATGAACGCGATTCAAAGTTCCTTTTCTGTCGTTAGTGCTTTGTATGAATGTATCAACCCTAATTTATCGTAAACCTGGACACAGTCACTTTTTGGAAAGCTTTTACAAGGTATAGGGAGATACAGTGAATGACATAAGTGATGGGACAGTACCATAAAAATTTGAAAAACCTGTGCAAATAAAAAAAAAATAGCACATAGAAATGAAATTAGATTTATTCGGAATAATATATGATTATTTAAACTGTTTATGCAAGTATATTACTTTACAAGGGAAGTAAGTAAATCCTTACTTTCTGTGTAAAGTACATTATTTTTTTCACTATCAACACGATATATCGTCTATTAACAATTATTCTATGATTTTATTACAAAAATTCAGTAGGAGAATCTTATGTCATTGTAACATAATTAAGAAGTGGTATTTGCATTGGTACTATAGCAACGGTTTGTCATTTGATGAAAAATTAAGCTAATCTTATGGTGACATCCACTTTTTAACAATGTCAACAATTACTTCCCTAGGGAAATAATATTATATCCCTGTTGTCATGTCAACTTGAAAAGGTTATGTAAAAATAACCTACTTCTCTATAACGACATTTTGTAAGTGCTACTTACTTGATTGATAGTGAAAAAAATTATTTAAATTAATAAATAGATAAGTTATCGTACAAATAGCAAATGTTCCATAAATTTGGAATCACAGATGAAATGGGACAGACATATAATTAACTAGTAATACGGGGGAGCACCGATTATACATCGTTATCATTTTATGTACGTATTGTCTCCTAACATTTCGGTTCTGTATTTGTTTCTCTGAAACAAAGTGATATAAAATGAGTGCAAAACGTCAAGAAGTAACTATAGAGATACGAAAATTAATAATTGAACATTTCAAAAACGGAAAATCTATTAGAAAAATAGCAGAAATAGTTAAAAAGAGCCATTTCACAGTACACAATATTATTAAGCGATATAAAGTGGAAAATCGCATTGATAATAAGCCCAGATCTGGGCGTCCGTCACTTCTTAGTCAAGTCGACAAGCGTAATATAATCCGGAAAATTAAAATAAACCCCCGATTAAGTTAAACTTGCCTCGGACGTACAAGTTTTAACTGGTAATTGTGTACAGTGTGTCCCATTTTTGATGATATTTCGGGGTATCTCACTTACGAGTAAAGATAGAGTTGCGGTTTTCTCAATACCGTGCTACTTTTTTGTGAGAAGAACGCTGGTATAAACAAAACTTTCATAGCCCGCTACATTTCTGAGATACAGAGCGAAATTGAAAATATTGAATTTTAGGACCCCCTTGTATCTCCGTTATCCTTTAATGTATAGCAAAGGTAAAAATTGGTTCATATACAGTTTTTTTACGTAGAATCCAGTGGCGTAGTTGTATTTTTGTTCTAAGCTGTCAATTTTTAGCTATAAATAAAACTTATGGTTTTTTTAACGGAACACCGTGTATATTTTTCTTGCGTTTGGTTGGAAATTTTGTAAGCTTTACAAAAATATATAATACATGATGTGTATTTTAAATAATAAACCTAAAATCTATGATTTCACAAAATCTGCGTAATAACATAGTATTAACTCGACTGTAACCCCTTAATAGATTTTCACCTTAAAAGAACTGCTCAAAATAGTTGCCGTTTTCCCGAACGCAATGTTGAGATACAGTGGTTATTCTTTTTCAAGCATTTAAAATAACGATGGAACGTCTATGCAAGTTTTGAAATGCCGCATTGGTGGCATCCAGTAGTTCATCTATTCTCCGATGACCAGTAATATAAACCTTATTCTGCAAGTAGCTCCATAAGAAAAAGTCTAGCATGGATAGGTCAGGTGGCCGTGGAGGCCATCTAATTAATTAGTCCATTAGTACCGATCCACTTTTGCGGTAAACGGTTGTCTAAAAAATTGCAGCATTATGTGCGGGCGCGCCATCCTGTTGGAAATGTATCCTGTTAAGATGAGCTAAGGGAACATTGTCTAGTAACATAGGAATAACATCTTGCAAAATTTCAAGATATCTGTTCCCTGTAAGACTGCCTGTATTCTATTTGTTGCCCCAAAATAAAACAAGCTACACTAAATCCAAATCGACACGGTTGCTCTCTTTCGAATAGCACATGATGATATTCTTGGGACCAATACCTAGTATTATGACGTTGAAAATACCTGCACTCGAAAAGTAAACCTCGTCGCAACATATTATAAATCTATCAAAGTTATTACCAATACGAATTTGTTCCAAATACCAGTTGCAAAACTGTAAACGACGTTCTGCATCACCAGGCTGCAAATGGTGAACAATTTTAATCTTGTATGGCTTAAGTTTATATTTGATCAATATTCTTTGAACCCGAGTCTTGGGAACCCCAATCTCCTGCTGTAGAACTCTGCATGATTGTGAAGGTGTTGCCTCTATACATGTTAAAACGTTGACTTCATCCGTACGCGATTTTGCTTATTATACTTTTTTGGCAGGAGTTGGATAAATGATCCATGTTCTACCAATTTTTTTGTTATTCGAGAAAACATTAAAAGACAAGGTTGCCTTCTTTCAAAATATTGATAATTTTCATTTTCAGCCATTGTAACGAATACAATATTACGCAGAGAATCTAAATTTTACAACTGACAGGTCTTGACAAGCGCTTAGAAAATGATCATTTAATTGTTCCAATAATCACGGCCTACTAATTCTAATGCTATATAATACACACTATGTTATTAGGCAGATTTTGTGAAATCATAGATTTTAGGTTTATTATTTCAAATACACATCATGTATTACATATGTTTGTAAAGCTTACAAAATTTCCAATCAAACGCAAGAAAAATATACAGGGTGTTCCGTTAAAAAACCATAAGTTTTATGTATAGCTAACAATTGACAGCTTACAGCAAAAATACGACTACGCCACTGGATTCTACGTAAACAACTGTATAAGAACCAATTTTTTACTTTTGCCATACATTAAAGGATAACGGAGATACAAGGGGGTCCCAAAATGCAATATTTTCAATTTCGCCCTGTATCTCAGAAATGTAGCGGGCTATGAAAGTTTTGTTTATACCAGCGTTCTTCTCACAAAAAAGTAGCACGGTATTGTGAAAACCGCAACTCTGTATCTTTACTCGTAAGTGAGATACCCCAAAATATCATCGAAAATGGGACACACTGGACATCCGGAAACAGTAAGATGAATAATACGAAATGCCAATTATCATGGTAGAGTAGTTAGGAAGAAATTCTACATCAATGAGAAGAACAGAAAAAGTCGATTGACTTTCGCAAGATCGATGATAAAACAGGAGATTTCTGTACATGAGAGTAAATTTAATAGGAACTGCGGATGAAAAACCTTACCCCAACTGTACAATTTGGCGGACGTTTAGTATTTGTAGACCAAATTATGGACCATAGAGTCTATTTAAACATTTCAAAGGATCTTCTAAAGTCTAGTGCAGAAAAATTAGGCTTATTAAATAAGTTTCACTTTTATCGAGATAATAATCCTAAACATAAGACAAATGTGGTACGGTGTTGGTTGCTATATAACTGTCCAAAAGTATTAGAAACGCCTGCACAGTCTCCAGATCTAAATTCAATCGAACATTTAAGGACAGAATTAGAGAAACGAGTTCGGAAACACAAAATTTCCTCAAAAAGTCAATTAAAAACTATACTTATGGAAGAATGGAAAAAAATAACTCCAGAAGTGACATCAAAATTGGTAGACTTTATTCCAAGACGTTTACAAAATGTTATAAACAGGCTATCCCACAAAATATTAATTTTATTAATTATAAGTGATAATTTGAACTTTTGTGACATCAATTTTACGCGCCATTTGTTATTTGTTAGTGAATACTAATTGTTTCATTAAATTAAATAATTCCTTGTTGCATAAATAAACATATATTATTCCGAATATAAACTAATTGCATTTCTATGTGCTATTTTTTTTAATTACACAGGTTTTTCAAATTTGTATTCTACTGTTCCATCACTTTTGTGATTCACTGTATCTACTTTCGAATCCCCTATAGCCCTATACATAATTCAATTGTTCTCTGAATATTAATGAGCGTGGATTATTTATTCAATTATTAATTGCATTAACATCATGAGTCTAACTAACTAACAATATTATTTATCGAATTATTGAAAAATTATTTTATCCGCAAACGTCACAAAAGTGACAGTTTTATGACTCAATGTCAAAGGTAAAAATTTTACTTTTCAGACATGGAGTAAAAGTTGTACTTTTGTGCCTAGGCATTTTTATTTTTACCAAATGTGCTTATTAAATGTGCGTTGTTATGGTTTCATTACTTGCAAAACGTTTACTTGCAAAGCATCCTGATTATCTTATTCTTTTACATGCTAATTATGTTTGATCTTTCCTTTCGATCTTTACCAATTATTTTTACGTTTGCGGATAAAATAGTATATGTTATTCGGAGTAAAAGTGACTTTATGTAGCTCAGCTGAATTATTTGCCTCACTTCGTTCGCCAAAATAAACATTCACTTTTACTTTTTACTGTTACTCCTAATAACATAATATACTATTAGAAACTTTATGATAAATTTATATATTCACATATTCACTATTATTCATCATTAATGCTATTTGTCATTCCGATATTTATCGCATTAACTTCAATCATTTCTACGTTTTTGATTAAATCAATTTGCAAAATTTATTTGATTACTTATTGACCCTTGTTAAGCAATAATTAAATTTAAAAGAGAGCACTAACCTTAAAATAAATTTATTTTATACTTAACATACTGCCTTTTTTTTCTTTTGTTTTTTTTGTTAAATATTAACATTTTTTCTTTTTTTTTCAGTGGATCACAAAGTAATATATGCAATGGGGTAATATCAAACGCAATTAATGGAAGTGGGTTAAAGAAAGTACCGAATAATAGTCCAAGTAATCAAAAAAGGCCTATGATCTCCTTAACACATTTGCCAAAACGGCCACCAGTAGACATAGAATTTTTAGACCTATCTTATTCTGTATCAGAAGGAAGAAAAAAAGGTTACAAGAAAATATTACAATCAGTTAATGGAAAATTTAGATCTGGCGAATTAACAGCAATAATGGGTCCTTCGGGTGCTGGGAAAAGTACATTAATGAATATTTTGGCAGGATACAAGTAAGTTTATTTATCATTATTCAAATTTAAAATTTTTACAGGTTGTAGTGAGATACATACGTCTATAAGTAGATGAGTAATTTGTTTCAGTTTATCTTTTTTTTTTTAATTGTTTATTAATAGTAATTGTACTTTTGAAGCATCGAGCCTTATAATCTTCTGGTTTTTAATCAGCTATTGTATATCACGCAAGCTAGCTTTATAAATAGGATACTATTCAAATATAACATTTAGTATAAATACTTTAAATGTACAAGTCTAAAATGCCAAACGCTGAATAAAGCAATCTGTTAAATACATAATTTCATTCAAAATTCTACATTTTCAGCTGTCTAAATTTAGAACTCAGTTGAAATTCATTCAGTGGTAGAAAATGTTCTATAATTTGTGAAAGTGAACATTTTTTGTGTTTAAACCAACTTTTTTCAAGATATTAAACGAATTTTAAACTTTCATTGTTTACATTTTGTATTATAAAATCAATTTGTTAGTTTCCCTGAGTTTAAACTTTACGTAGTGTACTAATATGGATATATTACCCGAATTTATACAATTATTTGGTTGATAATCGTTATATTGGTCTAATTTAATATTTCGAACTATACAGGGTGTGGCGCGAAGAGTTTTGATTAAAAGTAATGGCGGATACAGTTATGTTAAAAATCTGAAATTACGAAACTGTAGGTTTTGGATGATGCTGAGGTCAAATATAATATTGGCCTGAATGTGGCACTTCCGGTTATACCGGAAGTAGACGTCAACTATGTTATTTTAAATGGAACCTAATATTTTTTATTTTATTTTCGAATTCTACATGAAATTCTAGATAAAATTTGTGCACAATGTCCTATACCAAAAATGAAGTATTTTCGAGATATTTCGATTTTTTTTTTAATTTTGAAAAAATCCTAGTCCACATTGAATAACGATATCTCCATTAATAACGAAGCTAGTGGCGTGAAATTGTAACCAATAAACAACAAGCGCGTTCCCGTTAACTCCATATATCCATCTCATTGATATTTCATACAGGGTATTTTAAACTTAGCCGCCAACATGCACAATTTAAATCATTTATAAGTTGCTTACTTTATTTTATTACATTTTCCGCTGTATTTTTTAAGCCAATTCGTTTGGTATCAGTATTCCCCATACCTAAATTCAACTACTTTTGAGATATTTCATTATCTTAGTTAAAACATAACAACACTTAATTATTTCAACACTAGCAAAGGGTAGGATTGGTTACAATTTCATGTCACTAGCTTCGTTATTAATGGAGATATCGTTATTCAACGTGGACTAGGATTTTTTCAAAATTTAAAAAAAAACGAAATATCTCGAAAATACTTATTAATACAATATTTTTGGTATAGGACATTGTGCACAAATTTTATCTAGAATTTCATGTAGAATTCGAAAATAAAATAAAAAATATTAAGTTCCATTTAAAATAACAAAGTTGACGTCTACTTCCGGTATAACCGGTAGTGTCACATTCAGGACAATATTATATTTGAACTCTGCGTCATCCAAAACCTACAGCTTCGTAATTTCAGATTTTTAACATAACTGTATCCGCCATTACTTTTAATCAAAACTCTTCGCGCCACACCCTGTATATTATCTCTACATAAATGAACCTACGAGCTTGCATACGGTTTTAATATTTAATCTATTCACTATTATAACATCCGCACTCTCAGCTCTAATTTTAATGCTGTTCACGATCTTGAACAATTACAACCTGACATTTTGTTTCTATCTGAACCACAAGTTTCCTCTGAAAGCTCCGATTCACCCTACTTGGAATTTCCCCAATACAATCGTCACTCTAACTTTCGAGCAAGAGGATTTGTTCCGTAGAGATAAAAAAATCGGCGTGATTTGGTTTAAACATTCTGGTTCTAAATTTTCAAGATTCTACTGTTGCATTTATAGGTTTTCTAACGACAGTAACTTTCAAGACTTCTTCCATTACCTTAGTTTAAAAGTTTACTATCTTCTGTCTCAGTTTCCATCTTGCGATCTCTCAGTTCTGGAAGATTTCATTGGTTCATAGTTCTAATTGGCTTCCATTTTCATCTACTACTGATCCTGCTGGTAGTCCAGAAGCATTTGCTATTTGATGTGATCTCACACAAATGATTTCTGATCACCTTTCAGAATCGCTGATAACCGTAACCATTCTCCACATTTTCTAGATCTATTTCTTACATAAAACCACTTGTTTATAAAATATCAGTTTTTGGCAACCTTTCCATAGCGTGAATATTATTTTAAGTCGTCTTCCTCTTCGGACATTGCTCTTTCAGTATCTGACGTCATCTTCATGGGCATGGAGTTATACATTCTCAAAAAACAAAATCGTATAGGTTATTCACGTTCCCAACCCTGGTTCAATAAGGCTTGTGCTGAACCAATACCTTTGAAAAATAAATCTGATATGAAATGGAAATTTAATAAAACGGTCGAGAACCGTACAAACTACGTTGGTGCTAAGAATCCCTACAAAAGTGTTATCACTGAAGCTAAAAAGTTGTTTGAACAACGAAATTGTAATGAATTAGCTACATCTCCTTTAGGCAGTCGTAACTTTGGTAAATCTTTATTTCTCTTATGACATCCTTTGAATAATATGTAGTTGCTGATTCTGTAGAAAGCGCCAATGTTTTTGTGGATTTGTTTACATCAAACTCATGTCTTAATGATTCTGGAAAAGATGTCCCGTGGTAAACTCTTTGACTAAATTTGGCATACGCATTTACTTGCCATACTCATATCGTTTGGATTAAGTGATAACGCGACATCTCCTTTGGATAGTCGTAAATTTTGGCCTTTACCTAAAGCCATCAGTAAAATTTCCCCCCCATGATATCTCTTGACGAGTCTATAGTTGCTGATTCTGTAGACAAAGTCAACCTTTTTGTGGATTTATTTGCATCAATCTCGTGCCTCAATGATTCTGGAAAAGAAGTGCCCTTAGTCAACTCTTGTTTATATACTATGAAACCAATTCATTTTCGGTACAAGCTCCTAGAATCGATTATCAGGAGACTCGATCTCATTAAGGCGACTGGCTCAGACGGTATCCCAGCTATTATCTTAAATAAATGTTCCCCCGAACTAGTACTAGTCCTATCTAAGCTTTATTCGTTCTCTATGTCTTCTGGGGAATTTTCTTCATCATGGAAGTTAGCAAATGTTCAACCTATTCCCAAAAAAGGTGATAAGACCGATCCCTCGAACTGCCAACAAATTACCATCACTTCCATTCTGTCTAAAATAATGAAAAAGCCATTTATCAGCAGCTGCTGTCTTTCCTTGAAACTAAAAAAATCCTTAGTTATCACCAATATGGGTTTAAGCAGAGTTGTTCAACAGGTGAATACATTAAAACAATCGGGTTATACAGCTGTAGTCGCTTTAGATATCTCAGAGGCATCTGATCAAGTTTGACATAAGTGTTTAGTTGCCAACTTACCTTGTTTGGGTTAAATTATACGCTCATCAACTGGGTTCTAGTTTCCTTGATAAGAGAAGTTAGGATTAGCGCGGGCGTGCCACAGGGATCAGTTATAGAGCCTACACCTTTCTGCTATACATAAATGTTATTTCTTCAACGACTAACCCGATCCATTGCTTTGCTGACGACAGCACTTTTCATTGTAGTTCATTTCAGTCTATAATGGTAATCCACCTTCTATCTCAAATCAAGACATTAAAGCTGAAATTGCAATTTCAATCTTCTAAGACATTCAACGTACCCTCGAATGGGGACTTAATAATCTAGTTAAATTTAATGCTAATAAAACTCAGTATTACGTTGTGTCCTCCAAAAAAGATCTAAGTCGTGCTGTACCTCCCGACAATTCTTTCTGCTGTATAAGGCCCAAATTAAACCTTATCTAGAGTACAATTCTCACCTTTGGGTTGATGCTCTCCAATACATCCTTGATATCGTTGAATGTGTGCAAAAAAGAACAACTAGGCTTATAAATGACTCGTCTTTAACGTCTGACATGCATTCCCTTCAGTATAAAAGAATTGTTCCAGATTTTTCTTTGTATTATCGCAGTCCACATTCTTCTACACGGCTTCTATACTCTGTTTTCCTGTCACTTATGATATGGAAAAACGTATAATTCTGTTTGAACTTTGTAATGTTCGAGGCATTAAATATGGTGTAGACATATTTCTGACGGCTTCTTCTCATTTTTTGTGGTAGTGAATAAGTTTTAAGTAAAACACACATTTTTATTAAATAAAATACTCTGCATCAAAACTACGTAATATTTACAAAATGTTATTTAATAGTCACACAACCTTACATTTTACCAATTTTCCAAAAACCGTTATTTTAAATTAAGGGGGCCTTAAAACGGGATTTTCCGCTTTCAGTTTAATTTCAAATATTTGGACATGCTAGTAATTTACCTACCTACAAGTAAATACCCATATTTGTTATACCACCTCATGGCGATTTTAATGCTGTACACATACGTTGAAACAAAATATGGTCAAAAAATGTTGAAATATGATTCCTATGCCATAATAATAAACTCTATAATCTAAAAATGTGAACTTGAGCGATTATCATTCATTAAATTTTTAAAAATGTTACCATTTTCTGAGGAAGATAACTGTAATTGTTATTGAAACGTTTAAATCTGTAAATTACCTAAATAAAAATATACGATTACTAACCCAAAATAGCGTAATATCTAATATCACGATACGTGATAGTAGTTGTCAAGCAAGGCCTAAGGTCTAGTTTTGGTAGCCAGCAAAACTTGGTTGTATGTATAGGCACGTTAATGAATGATTTACTAATTAATTGTTGTGCCAGCCATCATAATAAATGTAAAAAAATTAAGTAGATGAAGAAGTTTAGAAGATATGGTCAGGAAATGTTAAAATATTATTTCTACGCCATAACAATAAACTCTGTAATATCAAAAAAACGAATCTTCGTTATATCATTCATTAATTTTTTTAAATGATTCACTGAATACGATAACTGTAATTGTTATCGAAACGTATAAATTTGGAAAATACATAAACAAAAATATACGATTTCAAACCCAAAAAAGCGTAATATTTGATATTCTGATACGGGATAGGAAAGTTGCCGAGCAAAACCGAAGGCAAAATTTCAGTAGGCGAAGTTTAGAAAATATGGCCAAAAAATGTTAAAATATGCAAAATTGAGAAGTAGAAGTAACAAAGGGGCTAAGTGCCAAAATGATTAAAAAGAGATATTTAAAAAAAAACCTTTTCATACCAAAATAAAAAAAATCCTTTATTTTCAAAGAATAAACTAACATATTATTTGGCTTACGGCTAAGTGCCAACACATTATTTGGTTGAATTAGAATAAAATCCTTGGTGTTTAGGATCTTTTAGATAAGGAATCATTGATATTACGTGCACCGATCTTATTCATGTCTGGTAGCTAGTTAATTGAGATATTTCTAATATCTTCCATGGTTTTTCCTTTCTTAAGTATCGAAGCTGCTTTCCAATGTGCTGCTTCAGAAAAAGATTCAGCAGTAAACAAAAATCCACGTTTTTGAGAGTCAACTTTCATTCGTACAACTTTGCTAATATTTACTTGTTTCATTCAGCTTTAGGATCTTGTCGGCTGCCGCTTGTACATCAAACATTTTTTTTTGTGACATATCTACTATTTCACATCGACCTGTGTGTGTACTTGACAGTATTATATTGTGTAAGTCCTCAGGTACCATCGGAGCGCACTTGCGCTTTCTTTTCTCGATCAACGCGAAATCCCTGTCGCACTGAAGGAAGTTATGACCACTGACAAGGTACCTATGTTCAACAGTGTCAACTCACTAAAAACACGTAAATAAAAACAATTATTTTGAGCAATACAGTCATGTCTCCAAACAACAATTTTTTCTGTAATGTCCATATTCAGGACGCGTAATAAACAAGACGCAATATCGTTACCCCCACGTCCTGCCACTCCTTCATACCAGCAGAAAATGTATCAATGCTTGTTATCCCCAAAGTTGATTCCTAAGTTATAGCATGAAAATTGGCTCATGTAGAACATGTCAGAGATGGTCAAAATCGGCACGAACATGACTTGTTCTAAATCCACTGAGAGCACACTCGTGGTGCTTCCTGGTACTTGCGACGATGCGATATCTCTTTTCGTGAGCATAGAAGATGCTTCTGCCTTTCGATGGTGCACCTCCAACTCCAACTTTTGCTGCTCGACTTCTTTCACCCTGCGCTTTTATTTCGCAATTTAAGGCATCTATTGGCAATTCATTATCCCTCTATCGGCCTTATTTAGCCTGTTCAGGTCCACAATCATAAAAAAAAAATTTTCGACAGGTGTCACTTTGAGGTACTCTAAATGAAACATTGGGAAAGTCTTTTTCCAATACTTGTAGGTGACCAAGCTGAGTGGATATTTCTGCAAAAACGCTTTATGAAGGCGGTTCACTTTTGCACTTTTTGCGCGCGAATAATGAGATTCTTCTCGTGGTATACTATTTATGTACTTTCTAGCAAGTTGCCTATCATGCTGCGTAAACTTTCCAGGGGCTGTACGAGTTCCAAAGTCTTTATAAATTACTTTGTCGCTTTTTTTCTTTCGTATAATAATTTCTAAATGCTTTGTCGTCAAATCGAAAGTATTCATTAAAGTAGATTTACATAGAACTACAACAATACCCTCTCCGTCTGGAAGGCGATAGTGGGTGGTACATTGACGATGACTATCACAAGGATCTTCGTATGAGCCATGCCTTCTTCTTTTTACGTCAGTTATCTGTATTAAGTCCATGATATATGTTTCAAAAAGTGCCAATCTGTTTGCGTAATTTAATGACTTGCAGTTTAATGTGCATTTACATGTTATTATTATTTACAGAAAAAATATATACAGGGTTTTTCACGGTAGGCGTTCGTTAGAAGTTTATGTGGTTAGAAACAATTTAGAAATCTGAATTTTTGGACTTATGGGTTATTTAAGATTCTCTTTCATTCTAAAATATTTTCAAGGTCATGTTACTTCTGGTTATACCGGAAGTCGCCACTAACTTCCTTATTTTAATTGGAACACCCTGTATATTATTTTATTTTTGGATTCTTGACAAAATTTTAGGATAAGTCTTATAAGGGTTTCCTATACCTTTTTTCAACTGTTTCTTCGATATCTTGATTTTTTCAAAAATTTTGAAAGATGTAACCCTATTTTCAACACTGCTTGTCTTACTTATTTTTGACTGATGGAAAGTGCTTCTGGAGTAGACAGAAGCATAAGAACTATACTTTTGAAATACTCATGGACAATTGATTTACTGCATACATGGTGTTCAAAATTTGATGAACTATTAAACAATTTTCAAAGTTGAAAAACTTTGTTAATTTAAATGTGTCACCCTGTATATTATTGGATGAATAGATGCAGCATTTAGTTATGCATCGTTTGGCTATAACATTACCCATACCAATTATCGACAATTTTCTTGTTAATTAATATTTTCTACTTCAATGTGATTTTTGACAGAAACTGAAATGTTTTTCAAAAATAAAATGAACTTAATTCAAACTACACAAATTCTATTTTATTAAAACAATGAAATAAAACAAGAAGATAACAAAATTGAGAGCATAATAACAAATGAAAAACATAAAACAATTATTTGAACATAACTAGAAGAAAAGTGTTAAAAAAGATAAAATGTATCATTACAAATGTTCCACATGACCGCCAATTTGATTTAAGCATTTTATAACTCGTATAACTCCGTATTTTTTATAAAAGCCGATAAAATTCCAATACTGCAATCTAGTGAGCCTTGATTTTGACACGCATTAAAGTAAGTAGTAGGAAAGTTGTTAAACAAAGCCGAAGGCTGAGTTTTGGTAGTCCAACGAAATTTTTTTTATGCATCTGGTAATGAATGATTCACTTATTAGTTGCAAGTGCCACATATCATAATAAATGTAAAAATTTAAGTGGGCGAAGCTTAGAAAATATGGTCAAAAAGTATTAAAATATGATTCCTGTGCCATAATAATAAACTCTAATATGAAAATGCATCATATACTGTGGACGATAACTGTAACTGTTATCAAATAGTTTAAATTTGTAACATAAATAAAATTACGATGCGCTATGGGAAAGTTGTCAAATAAAACCGAAGGTTTTGGCAGTCTAGCGAAACTTTGTGATATGTATACGTAAATAAATCATTTACGTTTTAACTGTCACTGCCACCTGTCATAATATACGTGAAAAATGTATGTGGGCGAAGTTCGGAAAATATGGTCAACAAATGTTAAAATATGATTTCTGCGCCATAATAATAAACTTTGCATTATGAAAATACAAATTTCACAATTATCGTTTATTAATTTTTTTTAAAACTGTTACCATTTACTGAAGACAATAACTGTAATTGCGATCGATACGTTTCAATTTGTATAATACATAAACAAAATACACAATTTAAAATGCATGAGAGCGTAATATCTCTTATTACGATACGCGATAGGAAAGTTGTTGAGCAAGGCCGAAGACCGAGTTTCGGTAGCCCAGCGAAACTTTGTTATATGTATACGCTAACGAATGATTTACTTATTACTTGTTAGTGCCACCCAGCATAATTAATGTCAAAAATTTAAGTAGGCGAAGTTTAGGTAGAAAATATGGCCAAAAAAATGTAAAAATATGATTTCTACTCCATAATAATAAATGAATGATTTACGTATTAATTGTCAGTGCCACATATAATAAATGTCAAAAATTTAAGTGGGCGAAGTTGAGAAAATATGGTAAAAAAATATTAATATACGATTCCTGCGCCGTAATAATAAACTCTATAATATGTAAATGCAAACTTGCACGATTATGATTCATTAATTTTTTTAAACTTATCATATACTGTGAACGATAACTGTAATTGTTATCAAATAGTTTAAATTTGTAATATAAATAAAATTACGATGCGCTATGGGAAAGTTGTCAAATAAAGCCGAAGGTTCTGGCAGTCTAGCGAAACTTTGTGATATGTATACGTTAATAAATCATTTACGTTTTAACTGTCACTGCCACCTGTCATAATATACGTGAAAAATCTACGTAGGCGAAGTTTGGAAAATATGGTCAACAAATGTTAAAATATGATTTCTGCGCCATAATAATAAACTTTGCATTATGAAAATACAAATTTCACAATTATCGTTCATTAATTTTTTAAAACTGTTACCATTTACTGATACGTTTCAATTTGTATAATACATAAACAAAATACACAATTTAAAATACATGAGAGCGTAATATCTCTTATTACGATACGCGATAGGAAAGTTGTTGAGCAAGGCCGAAGGCCGAGTTTCGGTAGCCCAGCGAAACTTTGTTATATGTATACGCTAACGAATGATTTACTTATTACTTGTTAGTGCCACCCAGCATAATTAATGTAAAAAATTGAAGTAGGCGAAGTTTAGGTAGAAAATATGGCCAAAAAATGTAAAAATATGATTTCTACTCCATAATAATAAATGAATGATTTAGGTATTAATTGTCAGTGCCAAAATGTCAAAAATTTAATTCCTACGCCGTAATAATAAACTCTGTAATATGTAAATGCAAACTTGCACGATAATGATTCATACATTTTTTAAAATTGTTATCATTTACTGAGGACGATAACTGTAATTGTTATGGAATAGTTTAAATTTGTAACATGCATAAAGATACACCATTTCAAACCCAAAAGAGCGTAATATTTAATATTACGGTAAGTTGTCAAATAAGGCCGAAGATTTTGGCCGTCTAGCGCAACTTGGTTAATAAATCATTTACTTTTTAACTGTCATAATATACGTGAACAATGTATGTGGGCGAAGTTTGAATAATATGGTCAACAAATGTTAAAATATGATTTCTGCGCCATAATAATAAACACTGTAGTATGAAAATGCAAATTTCACAATTATCGCCCATTAATTTTTTTTAAATTGTTATCATTTACTGAAAACCATAATTGTAATTGCGATGGATCCGTTTAAATTTGTATAATACATAAATAAAAATACACAATCTAAAATACATCAGATCGTCATATTTGATATTATAACACGCAATGGGAAAGTTGTCAAACAAGACAGCAGGTTGAGGTTTGATAATTCAGCGAAACTTTGTTAGTTGTATACGTTAATAAATAATTTGCTTTTTTACTGTGAGTGCCACATCATAATAAATTTCAAAAATGTAAGTAGGTGAAGTTGAGGAAATGTGTTTAATTCCTTTATTCCTAATGTATCGAAGATAAAAACTAAAAACTTTCGTATTTAGGGGGTTTTGGAAAATCATTAAAATTCTACATTTAGAACGCGCATGGAAATTACGGGCCAAATTCGAAAATGTCCCTTTCAGCCGAAAAAATTATGATACTTCTTTCGTCTGCAATATCTCAAAAACAGTAAAAGCTGTTTAAATGAAATGTATTTATAGTCTAAATCTTTAGACACTTTAGTCGCGATCGGGGCAAGGGACAAAAATTGAGAATTTGATTTACTGTTGTTCGCAATAACTATAACAGATATTTGACACATGTACTTAAGACTTAAATGTAAATATTGCAATAATTTTTGGAAAATAGAAGGGTTAACATTTATTTTCTTTTGTCCGAAATAACTCCAAGGTAGACTAGCAATTTTATTCAACTATTAATTTACATAAGTAAAATTTTTGGCCTTCTTATGTACCTACCAAGAAATTGCGTTTCGCCATTTCTCCAATGAAATTGTCGTATAAATAAAGTTTTTAGACATCTTTATGACCAATTCCTTGAAACCATAGAATTTTATTTTGTCCTCTAATGATTAGAGACATACCATAAATTGATCAACAGAAACGAAAACTGTTTCCCCCATACGATGTCTAAAATGTAATGCATCAAAATGTAACTCGAAAGTTTAGATTCTTGACATGATAAATTTTGGTCATCCTCTTTTGAAATTTACAGCTAGTTAACTACTCCGAAGTTTCAATATATTTGAGTGCTAATTCCTTTCATAGTGCACACCTAAACTGTGTACTAAAGCACTCTGTACAAAATGCAGGAAGTTTAAACGTAAGATCGTGAGGTGTGTTCACTTTTGTGTCTAATTACAGAAAAGAGCAAATGCCTAACTTTGCTTCCCTATTGTATCACTTTCAAAACACTTCCAAAATATACCTACGTTGTTTCTCACACTATGTACCAAAGTATTCTGTAAAAAAAATAGTAAAGCAATTTAAACCTAGGCCTTGTGTCTGTATGTGCAAAATATAGCAAGGCCGCTAGTTCTCAAGAGTGCAACATATTTTTATAATTAGAAGAAAGGAGCAAAGTAAGATAATAATGGAGCCCAAAATCTATATTTACGCACCGACTTCGTTGTGGTATTCGCGAAAATGCAACAAAGAAATCGCTTCGCTTAACTTTGGTTTTTCTTTAACTTGTGTGCTATTAATACACCGCCTCTGTGGAATGCTGATGAAAGACAGTGTTAGTAGGTTTATTATAATGATTAAAGTATGTGATTGGGAAATGTTTGGCGATTTATAATTTATTTCAGTTGAACAACCAATCACATTTCTTACTTAAGTAACCGCAAGGATATAATAAGTTCTGACTTTTAAAAATGGTCACGGTACTTTATTTTATTGCTGTAAGTACCTATAGTTATAACGATGAAGGCGTATCAATAAAGTATATTCTACAAACAGCATTAGTAGTATGACTGTTGCCTATTTAGCCCCCTCCTTTTTTGGGCTTTTGCGTATGTATCCTCACGCCCTTGGTCATATACAGGTGGTGGCCTTTAGACCGCCATTTAGGCCGCACAGTAATGTCTTAGATATTTTGATTTTTATTGAAACTTGATTGTTTATTATATCGTATGTTCAATTGAGATTCTCCATATTCAAAACATTTGTGTTTAAACCGATCTCGAAAGAGTAACCTTATTGTTACGATGCATATGTACTAAGTTGTCATTTTATCACATTGGATGACGTTTTCAATCCCCGAATCGTGATAGTTTTGTTTTAGTGGGAATAAACTTTATGTTAATAGACGATTCAAAATTTTTACTTATTCTTTCGTTGAGAAAAAGGGTGATTTTACCGTCCAGGAAAATAGAGAAAAATTCGCCCAACTGGAACTATTTTAAGAAAATTAAACGGAATAATCCACAGCCAAAAGAAAACCGATTCGTGCTGTCAAGTTCCTTTTATACAATTATAGACTAAGATATTATTTTCAAGAAAATTTATATATATATATATATATATATATATATATATATATATATATATATATATATATATAATACATATATATATATATATATATATATATATATATATATATATATATATATATATATATATATATATAGTTGGACACATATGGCAAAAGTGGTTATTATTGAAATTTCTGAAAAAGTCTATCGACGGTTCGTTTCTGCATGTCTGGCAACCAAAAAATCCATTGTGACATTTGTCACGTGACGATAGATTTGTCGGAAATTTTAAAAAATGTTAACTGTGATGCCGATAAATGGGTCAAATTGACATGATATCGGAAAATTGTATTAAGAAAATGTATTTAGAATGCAACAAAGACCTCATATACCAATCTTCAACCAAATCAGAAAAAAAATACAAAATACCATTTATTCCCCTCTGCTTTTATTACGAAACATCATAAAATCTTGTTCTACCTGGAAATAGTTTTAATAACAAAAATTACATAATTTTAGGTATCTTAAACTATGAGGAGGTGCACTTTAAAGAGCAATAATCTTCATCCTTATAAGCCGAAATATTTGATTTCTCAAAGCCAACTTATTAGATTAAAAAAATCGCTAATTTCAAATGTACTAACCAATATTAAATTTAATAAGGATAAATAATGTGTTGTTAAGTTTTAATTACAAATATTAGTTCGTTTACATTTTATTTACCGGTTAAAAATATTAGATCAGCTCATGCGCTTCAATATACAGGGCATGAACACAACCAGCGACGAGGCTAAATCGTATTTTTTAAATTTTCCTCTCACAAATTGTCTATTTTACAAATATTTTATTAATTTTGACCTAAAATTATGTAATTTATATTATTAAAACTATTTCCAGGTAAAACAAGATTTTATGATGTTTCGTAAAAGCAGAGGGGAATAAAAGGTATTTTTTATTTTTTTTTTTGATTTGGTCGAAAATTGGTATATGGGGTCTTTGTTGCATTCTAAATACATGTTCTTAATACCATTTTTCGATATCTTGTCATTTGACCCATTTTTCGGTATCACTGTTAACATTTTAAAAATTCCCGCCAAATCTATGGTCACGTGACAAATGTTACAATGGATTTTTTGGTTGTCAGACATGCAGAAGCGAACCGCCAATAGAGTTTTTCAGAAATTTCAATAATAAAAATTTTTCCAATATGTGTCCAACTTTATGGTCCTGTATATATATATATATATATATATATATATATATATATATATATATATATATATATATATATATATATATATATATATATATGCAGCAGTTCAAATTTGTAATATCGCCAATTGAAAATGGACTCCGGTAACTGCAGAATTATTGTGCTACTTCGTTGGGTTTGCAACTTTGATAGTGTTAAATAATATGGTACGCTTGCGGAATTTTGCAGAATGTGTGTGCATGTGGAGCAAGAACCCGGAATAGTGAATTTCCAAGTATCAACTTTAGATATTAGCACTAATCTTACCAGAATTTTACCTTAACCAAGCAAGGGATCTTTAACGTGCCAAACATCACAAGTCCTACGGTTTTACTTCCTATCCGGAAAGAAAGACGTGTTTCAGTTTTTCTCCGTTTATAGAAAAATAGCTACCATGGTTACGTTCGAACCCACGTTTCCTTAGCAAAAGGTAAATATACTTACTACCGAGGTAGTTTTTTTTTACATATATGTTTATTTCGAATACCTATAACTTTGAAGTAGGTACTCAAATTCTCCCATGTCCTAATCACAAAAAAGAGTACCACTAAGTACAAGACTATTTAAAACGCTTAGCAACGTCTCAAACCTTTTGATACATGTGAAACTGTCAAACATGTGTCAAACTGTGTATTGATGTATAAGGTTTGGTCTTAAATTAGAAATATTTGGAATCGATGACAGCTAAAATTGTTGTAGTTGTTTTTCTTGTTTACTTTCCTAGTTATATTTTTATTCATAAATTGATTTAATTGATATTCATAAACACTTCAATTCAGCATCTTATTTTTATATAGCTGTTAGAACTTTGTCTTTCCCTTTTAATTTACTTTTAATATTTTGTAGATAATCTTTTACATTTTATGCTTAACAAGTCAAGCCTTTGTTTTGGAGTGAAGATATTTCCACATCTAATCACATCTAATATGGAGTAAGAAAGAAGCATTAGTAGGTATAAGTTTACATGCATTTTCAACAAAGAATAAATAAACCGTAACGAACTCTAAAATATCTCGGAATCCTCCTGGTACCATTTGTATTTTGATGGTTATCATTCAGTTCGTTATTCCCAAAGTTACACTTTTACACGCATATCTTAATTCTCTGCCTAGAAAGTTTAGTGAATCAATAGAATTATACTTTTTGTAAATGAGAAAAAGTTCAGCAAAGATAGATTTTCTATTTCGATTAAAATCTGTTAGCAAAAACGTAATTTAACACTGGCTTATCTTTATGGTTATAATGTTATGATATTAATCACTGTTTACTGATATCTAATACCGTCTACGTCTACTTTTTACTTTATTTAAATATAAAGATTAAATTTCATGTACGATAAAACAAATGATAAATAGATATTTTAAGACGTTAAATAATCTTTCCCATTTTTTTTGATTGCTTAAAGTTTTAGAGCTATTCAAGAGTCGACAATTGCCACATCGTAGATCAATAATGTTTACGAAAATAATTTTTGATTTACGTACGAAAGTAATCGTGATGTGCTGTAGATAAAGTGTACCTATTTAAAACTTCAAATCGTTAAATATGAAAACCAAATTAATTATTGTTTATTGCCTTATAATTTTTGCAGCGCAAATATGTTTATAATAAGTTTAAATTGAGTTTAACCCTGCGATACTTCATGTTTACGGCATTTACATAATCCGGGCTTGTGAGACCCGTTAAATAAAATCACGTATAGTCAGAATAGAAACAAAAGTATTGCAGTAAACCTTTATTTATTTATATATACAGAGATTTCATGACGAGCTTTCACTATGGATATGTAAAGAAGTAATGAATATATTACATTTGAATTTTTGCATTCATAGCTAATCAAAGATTTACAATTTAAGGAAAATATTTAGGTGTTTCTAGCACTTCCGATTAGAACGGAAGTAGACACCAACTTTGTTATTTCAAATGCAACACCCCATATATTTTTATATTTTTGAATTCCAGATTAAATTTTAAGGTGACTTTTATAATGTAAAATTCTGAACGAATTTTGAGATATTTGCTTTTTTCCGAAAACTATGATATTTTTATCAGTTTACAAACTTTGTAATTACTCAGCAGCTAATTGAAACAATGTAAGTTTAAAAAAATCAGGGAGGTTTAAAAATTAACCTCAAACTTTCAGTCCCTTCAAATGGCCAAAAATACGTTTTTTTTTTTATGCAAATCCCCATTTTTTACTAGTTCATCGTATTCTCCATAATAAAATAATCAAAAAATGTTAAATAATGTGTGTAGCTAAAATAAAGAGGTTTGAAGTTATAATGCAAAGAATTCGGAGTAATTTTTATTGAAACTAATCTCCCAGTAGCCTTGATTTCGCCAGCAACAGTATTGTGCGAGTATTATCCCATATTCACGCTTTCTATGTATTTATAACAATGTGCGCAAATCGATCGGCAGCCGGTCTTACAATCTCAAATGCATAAAGGCGACAGACGCACACCTCGTGCTTATTTTTATGATAGACGATAGACGCAGTGATAGGGTAAAATTTGTTGACCGTGACGCTATTCCATTTTATGTTATGTATGAAGCATTAAACATGAGCGTGTAAAACAGCTCGATGTATGACAGCTTGCAACAGTTCTTGTATGGAAAAATCAGTGGTGCCAAACTAACAACTTTAACGTTTTGCCTACTTAGGCTAGAAACTATGAGTTTTTGGACGATTTTGGGGATTGTAAGCCAGTGTTGCCGGATGGAAGCACAAAAATCCTTTTGAATACTTATGGACTTTATTCATATTGTCATTTCCTGTATTGTTGTGTTATTAAGTATACATAACGTTTTAAGGGCTTATTCTTTAAACCACAAAATGATATTTCCTAACATTTAATGTAGCTGATTAGTGCGCTTCCATAACCGTCACACTATTATTAATATTCGTATGGAACTTTAGGAAACAGTTTAAATACACTCAAACTCGTAGGGCCACCTGTAACGTTAAGAATACGTGGAAGAGGTCGTTGAGCGAAGCAAGTACGCGGAAAATTGCGAACGAATTTCCCATTTTGTGGTACCAAAAATTTTAGATCAACAGATCTCTAACCTTAATGTACAAGTTCTCTTGTTCAAAATTCTTAAAAAAATATTGGACTTTTATAAGAGGTTCTACTTAGAAATATATTTGCTTTATAGTTTACGGGAAGGATGGTGTTCCATCACATTTTAACCTATTTGAAGTCCAACATTTATATGTAAATTACACTGACCAATTGATTGGAGGAAGCGAATGACCCAAACTAAGTAACTAGATATCAGATTTGTCATTTCTTACTATGGACTTGCTTAAAATCATTAATATGTTGTTTAAAATTAGGAAGATCTAATATACGGAACACGTACACCACTATTACAAATTATATATGGTATAGTCTAAACAATTTGTCAAACTATGGTCAATTATGCACGAGAATACAACTCATCGGAAACTCAAAGAAGCCACGTTCATCGCACTAGCAGAAAATTCAATAAGCCAAGCTAGTGTACAAATGAAAGCCATATGGGTCCCAATAAGACGCGAAGAGCTTAGGCGCCACACACCTGCACAATAGGTTGCGCAATAAGCTTCAGTGAAGTTCTAAATATATATATATATATATATATATATATATATATATATATATATATATTGGATTACTCAGTATCTCAGCGGTAAAGGTGTGAAAGGTACCAAAGTTCGAATCTGAGAGTAAAGTGTTTGGGAAAAAATGGTAATAAATGAATTCGACTCAAGTGCGAAATCAGTCCTTCGCAGGTAAAGCCTGATGACGAAAGCTGAGTCCGCTTCCGAAACGTCTCAACATTTTTTTACACACTTGGAGCAGGTCTGTTTTTTTCGGTTTTTCTTATCTAAGATTTAAATTAATCTTTTTGAATTTTTTTATCGTTTGGCTCGGTGTAAATACACCGTCCACACAGGACGTGTCTGGTCTAAAACCCTGTTCATTTGAGAGTGAAGTATTTAAATTAAGTGACTGTATCTAGTAGGTTAGTGCGTCTGTAATTCGATGGTTCTTGTTTGTGTTCTTTTTTGAGCATTTAAATTTTCGTATTGGCCTTCCATCTGTGGAAGTTTCATTACGTACCAATCTTATTGATGTTTTTTTTGGGATTTATTTTAGAAAAGATTGCCGTCTTTCTTTACATTTCTCTTATATTTTTTTCTTATACTAGGGTTTACTTGATTAAGATACTTTCCCTTTGAGTGAAATTAATTTTTATTTATGTTTTATGCAATATTTAAGCGCTTCAATTGCAATTACAGCGATCGGCCTCAGTACACCCACTCACCCCCGCACGTACGCACACAAACACACCCGTTTAGATTATCTTCCCAAGGCGTAGAGCTTGCCCACTTTTATTTCTTAAATTTGTGTTATATTGAAATTGGTAATTAGGACTTCAATTTCTATTGACTTGAAACTCAGTTTAAACAAATAATTATATAAATTGTTGTTTCGTTGTTTCGAACATGAATTTTAAAAGGAAATCTAAAATAATTAAGTTACCTTCACAAAAAAGGTTGGTCTACACATGCGCTAACTATTCATATGCTCCATTGTTAATGTGGGCGCAGATTACCAGAAGTTAATATGTTGTTTCATAAAGAAATGCCAAAAAACGTCATTTTTGAACAGGTTTTGAGCTGTACCTCTTTGAGTGAGAGAGCTAAAAACGAAGTAGTTTACCGTATAAGTGTTATAACCTTTTGGCGAAAGTTCCAGACCCACAGGGCATTCCACAAAAAGGTAGTTTGGGGAACGAATGGATGGACAGATGGTCTACAATTAGTTAAGTGCGCTAAAAATATAGTAATTCAAGAATTATGAAAGCAGCCATTTTTTTAATATTTCAAAAGTTACATACGTAGGTCTTCCTATCTAATACTTTAAACTACCCATGTAAAAATAAAAATATAATTAATTATGCAATTCTCAAGTAAAAATTTGAGAAACGCGCATTTCTAATTCTTTTCGAATTATAGATAGAGTTACTGGTAGATAGTTGAATTAAATTTTATGCAATATTTTAAGACACTTGAAAGTCTTAAAGCGGATTTCGATCTTTTAGAACGAAGAATAATTAAAAACCAAACTTCAGTAAACGTGGGCTTTTTATAATTAGTTATAACTTTATTTGACTAAAATATTCCACTTCCAACTTTAAGTTAATTACTTTTAATAAATTGATCAACCAAAGTGTAGTCGAGATGGATATCGAAAAAAAATTATTCCTTACCGAAAATAAATTATAGGCTCATTCTTTTAAAAATAATTCGCAATTTATGAGGGAAGTGTTTGGTTTGCGTATCTTAAAACTTTTTAGGGAATAACCGCAATGTAAAATTGTACAAGACATTCTTCAACTTTTATTTAAAACTAAGTTTAAGATCCCATCGCGTTTAGCGGACCGTATAAATAAAACAAATTTTACTCCTCCTTACTCTTAAATTGTTATAATTTGTCGAACAAAAGGAAAAATAAAGTCAGATTGCTATTTTTAGCAAGCTCAGTATTTATTTCCAGTATGAAGTATTGGGATGATTATATAGAAAATTTAATAGAATTTAATTTTAAAAACATTAGGTTATTAGGTTGTAATGTAGGTTGCGATATAATACTACTTAAATTATTATAAGTTTTTGTTATGAACCAATAAGTTCAACAGTAAGTATGTAATTAAAAACTATTATTAATTTTATTGAATACATAAATAAAAAGTTTACCTTGAGTAGGATTTGAACCTATGACATCTACTTTAACAGAGTAGCGCTCTAACCAACTGAGCTATCGAGATACAAGCCCCGATCGACGTAAATTTTGTCTTCATGTATGTAGAACTGATGTAAATTGTAAATATAATGAGATTACAGTCAAATTACTTATATTAATGGAATGTGAGCCTGCAATATCGTAAGGATTCACACATATCAACGCAATTTGACTAATGTTAAATTATTATTAGTCTTTGTTATGAACGAATAAGTTCAAAAGTAAATATGTAATTAAAAATTATTATTAGTTTTATTAATACGTAAATAAAAGAAAACCTCGAGTAGGATTTGAACCTACGAAATCTACTTTGCTAGAGTAGTGCTCTATTTAATATAATTAATAGTAATTTTTAATTACATTTAATTACACTTTTGATCTTATTCGTTCATAACAAAAACTTATAATAATTCAACATTAGTCAAGTTGCTTTGGTATGTGAATATAAGTAATTTGACTGTAATCTCATTTACATCAGTTCTACAAACAATTAGCGCAGTTGGTTAGGGCGCTACTCGAGCAAAGTAGATGTCGTAGGTTCAAATCCTACTCTAGGTAAACATTTTAATTATGTATTTGATAAAATTAATAATAATCCTACTTAATTTACAAATATAATTATGATTCTTATAAACAAACTGTATATGTTACTGTTAGCTGTTTCAGTTTATTTTTGATTGAAACCACTTAATGTTAAGATTAAATAAATAATTTGTGTAGTTCACCTGTATAAACTGGTTTATATCGTTATTAATCTATTGATCTATATCAAAGTTTATTTAATATTTGACTCTGTAAATCATAAATATCAAACTACCCTTGAAATTGTTTAATTGATCTATTTTGCAATGAACAATTCATTTATGTAATAATGTACTAAACACATTTTCTGCACAAAAAAAACCAATATTTCACTTTCAAGATTAATTTCCTTACAATCTGTGATTACTTGTTCTAATTTTATTTAAATGAATTAAGTTCGGTCTCCGTGTATATTTCCAAACTTAACATAAAGAAAATGTTCAATTTCTTTGATCAAATTTACTTGAAATTATTGATAAAGGTAACAATGTTATAAATCATTAAAACTCTAATTTAACCTTACAATTGGTACAAAATTTATTAATATTTTTTGTGAACATATACAACGGTGAATTATTATATTAGTACTGTCCCTGCTATCTAATGGTCTTAAACTAAACAAAAATATATACCAGAAATATAGGAATAAATAGGCAAATTTAATTCTGTAATAGTACGCAACCATCGTTTTCGTTTCAAATTTATAAAATAATATCTTATGCGTTTACAATCTAATACGTGTGATTCTTCAAACTTCTATTATCACTTTCACTATAAAGTGTAATTTAAATGGTAATGTTATGAACGATTTATGTTTACTTTTCAACTGTAACACTTAAGAGGTAAATGGCTGCTTTTGATAATTTTAATTTAATTGTCTTAATATAGTTTTCACTTACATAAATCGTGTATTGTTTTATATATTAAGCCAATATGCAATAAGATTTATATTTTATACTGAGTACTTATCAAGTCGCAGTTATTTTCTTTTAAAAATTAATCTTGAACATTTACCTATAACCATTTAAATAGTTTAAATGTAGCATTAACTACCAAATATCTCCGATGACAGCCGAATTTGGCACATTAATTTTAAATGTTCAGTGAATTGTGAATAACTGTATAACACAATAAATATTAATTTTAGGTCAAATACCTTTAAATGACCAATAACTTGCAAAATATATTTGCAAGTTATAAGTAGATTTCACATAACCACCTTATTTTTTACTTGATAACACGAGATTGTAATTTTAAGGGGTAACAATTTCTAAAAATGTTATTCTGCCATTACTCAAACTGGCTACAGAAATTTTTTTAACGACGGTCTCATGCAGTTATCAATTGAAGACTCACCCGTCTCCCTCAAAAGTTATATACATACATGGATACTCCCGTTTCGTGCTTCTTTTCAAAGTACCCAATGGCAAAATTTTAAACAGGCAACAATCTCGGAAAGTGGCTAGTTTCCCTACTGTATCTCTGCGCGACAGTGTTTTATAAATCTAACATGAAACTTTTTAACAATTTTTAAAGATTTACACCACTGAATATATACGAACTACTTTGTTTTATCGAACAAAATCGATTATGAAATCAATGTTTAATGTAATTTTCTATTAAAATTTTGAAACCGCCTCAACAAGTAGTACCAGATTTGAACATAAATAAATTATAGAAGACATAAGTTGTATTTAAAACCAATATATAATTTTTATTCTAATATCTAATGCAGGTAAATTTATCTTAATCCTTTACAAATTTGATCAAATTCGACAATATTTTCATTAACGAGCGTTGCCTCTATATTTATCACTTTATTTAATATAGCAAGGCTCAGTTGTAATGGCTCGTTACTTTTGACAGTTTATGTAAATATTTATTTATGCCTCCTTTAAAATGATTTAACAGTCTAAACGTTATTTCATTTGTTTATATTGAATTTGAATATATGATTCATGCCAAATTTACTAAATCGTTCTAATCAATTCGAATTATTTTCAACTCCTTCCAGTGCCTTGATTAATTGACTGCATATTACACTATTGAGTCTAGACACATAATTATTACAAAATAAAATAGTTCTTAATTCAGAAAATGAAAACTAAGAAATATAATTCCAAAAATCGTATCAGTTCAACCTGGTCAGTCGTGAGCCAGTAAGGTGTGGGCACTTTTTTAGAAACACGTGTTTTATAGTTAAATGAAGCATAAAATAAGAAATGAATAGAAAAACCGCGTTTGGACTTGTTCTAGCAGAGACAGTGACCAATCAAAATAGTTAAAAATTATTATTAATTTTATTAAATACATAAATAAAAAGTTTACCTCAAGTAGGATTTGAACCTACGACCTGTATTTTGCCAGTATGCGCTAACACTGCATCAGGTTCAAGTCCCAATCGATGTAAATTTTGTCTTTATGTAGAACTGATGTAAATCCTAATATAAATTATATTTAGAATTTATCAGTTCTACATACATAAAGACAAAATTTACATCGATTGGGACTTGAACCTTGATGGCGCAGTTGGTTAGCGCGGTACTCTAGCAAAGTATAGGTCGTAGGTGCAAATCCTACTCGAGGTAAACTTTTTATTTATGTATTTAATAAAATTAATAATAATTTTTAATTACATATTTACCTTTGAACTTATTCGTTCATAACGAAAACTTATAATAATCAAAATAGTTGTTTAAAATCATATTGTGGTACTAATTTAATTCGGGTAAAACTTAATTGTTTCGATTTCATAATTATTTAATGTAAAAACAAAAAAAAAATTTCATGCAATTTTGGATTCGAATTATTTTGCGTTTCGTAACAACTCTTGTCAAAACTTTTTAGATGATATCAGTACATTTTTTTCGAAATTTTACAAACAGTTTATTTTACGTGGAAGAAGTTTTAATGGACGTGTGAAACACATGCGTATACAATGCAGTATCTAAATATAACAAAATTCAGCATGGAAAAGTGTATATTTGATATAAATACTAAAGATTAGGCAACGCATATAGCACCAAAGGTGCCATAATTTAAACTATTAATAGTTTTGTATTATAAGTGTTTTGTAACTGTGGCTTCCTATTAGTGGAGTTGATCGGCCTATTTCCACAGTTTATGGTTTTTGAGCGCGACGTTTCGGAAGCGGACTTTGCTTCCATCATCAGGCTTAGTCCTGAGAAGGACTGTTTTCGCACTTGAACCGGATTCATATGTTATATATAATTTTTTCCCAAGCACTTGACTACTCTCAGATTCGAACTTGGTACCCTTCACTTACTAGTCTGACACCTTTACCGCTGAGCCACTGAGTAATCCAATATATATTTTTTAGAACTTATATATGTATATATATATATATATATATATATATATATATATATATATATAACTTTTTCGTGGTTGCGCAAAAGTTTATTACGCATGTTGCGCCGTAACATCTTCGAACATGTCTGGAACGAAGACCACCGCATCCAATGGGATAACATACAGATAGTGGCAAAGGACGAGAACACAACTCGTCGGAAACTCAAAGAAGCCACATACATCGCACTAGCAGAAAATCCAATAAGCCAAGCTAGTGTAGAAATGAAACCCGTATGGATTCCAATAATGCGCGAAGAGCTTAAGCACAATACACCTGCGCAAGAGGTTACGGCGCAACATGCGCAATAAACTTCTGCGCAACCACGAAAAAGTTTAATATATATATAACTTGTAAAAAATATATATTGGATTACTCAGTGGCTCAGCGATAAAGGTGTCAGACTGGTAAGTGAAAGGCACCAAGTTCGAATCTGAGTGTAGTCAAGTGCTTGGGAAAAAAATATATATAACGTATGAATTCGAGTCAAGTGCGAAAGCAGTCCTTCTCAGGACTAAGCCTGATGACGGAAGCAGAGTCCGCTTCCGAACCGTCGCGCTCAAAAAGCATAAACTGTGGAAATAGGCCGATCAACTCCACTAATATTAATAGTTTATCGATAATGAACTAACATAATTGGCTTTCGCCATGTGTTAACAAGTAACAACTCAAGTTAAACTCGTAGTAATGAAATAAACAGGGTAGTAGTTAATTCTTTAACTTCTTAAATGTCCAAGTAATCATCCATTATGAAAGGATTGAGCGACGTTTTAATCTATGCTTGATAATGCGTTCGCCAGAACAACACTACTTTGGTGAGTGAACTAGGTCGAGTGGCGGTGGAACACTAGTAGCGTGAGTAGTGAGGCCAGGATAAGAAAGTTTGGGTACCACGACTCTTGCTTATACCACCAAAACGTAAAAAAATAGGCGAGATAACGAAGAGACAATAGATATTAAGTTAGCTCAAAAGAATTTATTAGACACGCACAAAAAAGATACATTTACATGCAATATATATATATATATATATATATATATATATATATATATATATATATATATATATCATTTTGCATGTAAATGTATCTTTTTTGTGCGTTTATTTCATTACTACGAGTTTAACTTGAGTTGTTACTTGTTAACACATGGCGAAAGCCAATTATGTTAGTTTATTATCCATAAACTATTAATAAAGTGGAGTTGATCGGCCTATTTCCACAGTTTATGCTTTTTGACCGCGACGGTTCGGAAGCGGACTCTGCTTCCGTCATCAGGCTTAGTCCTGAGAAGGACTGTTTTCGCACTTGAGTCGAATTCATATGTTGTATATAATTTGTTCCCAAGCACTTGACTACACTCAGATTCGAATTTGGTGCCTTTCACTTACTAGTCTGACACCTTTACCGCTGATATATATATATATATATATATATATATATATATATATATATATATATATATATATATATATATATATTCAACCAAATGTAAGAAATATGTGTTGAAACTTGCAACATTCGACATCTTAAATAACGCTATTTGGGAAAAATGGTGTGAATATATATTTATTTAATCGCAAGCTTTCAGGCAGATACTCTGTCCTTCGTCAGGCGTAATATGAAAGTGACAAATGTTGACAAGGTAACATCAAAATGACAAAATTAACAAGGTAACTAGAGAATTAAAATCAAATCACTATTGTAAAAGTTTCAGTTCTTGAAAATAGACATCCAGATATCGGACAGTTCATATTCATCTCTTTTCAAGTTGTTAGGCTGTTTCAGAATTTCAATAGCTTCCCGAGCCTTCCTTGTATACTAATTCCTATCGTTAACCAGTTCATCAATGTAGACTTTGCCATAAGAGCATGGTACTTCGTGAATACCACATGTATGTAATGGTATATGGTCTTTAGCAGAATTCAGAAGATTTCGAATTTTAATACTGCTTTTGTAAGCTACTTTTATATTATGCTTTCGTAATATTTTACCAATTTTATTCGTTGTGTTTGCAAGGAAAGGTAAAATGACAAACTTATTTGAAGTTGTAGATTTATCATCCGTAGGCGCCGTTTGTGTCAGTTAAAGTGACGTTTACATTTGTTTGTTGAAGCCGTTATTTATGAAGACCGTTTCAAGATTGTTTAATTCATGTTGTAGTTTATTTGGATGACAAATCTGTATGGCACGGTTGTACAAAGTTCGTATCGTACTAAACTTTTGTGCTGGATGATGGTGTGATTAAGCATGAATATAATGATGTTTATGAGTTGGCTTACGATACACAGGATGTGTTATGCTTCAATTTGGTTTTCGTTCAAATACAACATTTAGGAATGGAAGACAAACATCTTTGCTTTTTCTATTTTAATTTTAATTTTAATGATTGTTTGAATGGTTTAGAAACACCATTAATCCTTCTTCCTCAAAAAGCCAGATAGCAAAAATACCATCAACATATCTAAGCCAAAGTTTTGGTTTCTTAGGTGCATTAATTAGAGCCTCTTCGAAATATTCCATAAAATAATTTGCAATTGATGGAGAAATAGGAGATCCCATAGCTACTTTATTTAACTGTTGATAATGCTCGCGATTAAATGAGAAGAATGATGTAGTTAGACAATGTTAAGTAATTTAATCTCGTTGTGGTTGAAATGTCGTTTAATAGTTGCAAGATGTCATTTATGGGTACTGTTGTGAACAATGAATCCATGTCAAAACTAATTAACAAATCATTTGGGGTTAATGTTAATTTGTCAATCAATTCAATAAAATGTTCTGAATTCTTTATAAAGGAATTACTCGAACCAATCAAAGGTATTTAGATAATGCGTAGGTTCTTGAATTTGTGGAGCTTACAATTGGTGGAAGTGGAGCATTTCGTTTGTGTATTTTTGGCGAACTGTAAATAATCTTGAAGGCAATAAAATGTAACAACATTATTAAATATTAAGTATAACAATATTTGTTATCCTCATTTTTAGGACAAAAATTAAATTGATATATTGATATATTAGAATATCGGTTATTATTTTACGGTGTTGCCATAAGCATTAAAAAGGAACAGTAAGATAAAATATAACCAAGAGCACAGGAGAAAAAATGAGATGACGTCACACGGTAGAGCTACAACATTCCCCCCACAACGTGTGACCTCATGAAAAATTACAAAAAATAAAACATGTTTAATTATTACTTAACTTATCGTTATAATGAATTACATATTAAAACGCTTTTTCATGCGTATGTTATGTTTTGGGCTGCGCAAGCCTTTTATAAATATATCTACTACCATCTCATTAGTGGGAATATATATACTCTTGTGACATAAAAATGCAACACCAAGATGACGTTGGAATTTTTGGACCAAACTTGGCAGAAATGTTTAACTAGTCAAATGTAGTAATGGATTAAAATTTCATTCAAAATAATCCAGTAGCCATGAACAATTTGACGTTTTACTTGTTGTAACAATCGAAATTATCGGATGTATGTCTTAACCGTAATCAATCCTGTGTAGTACGGTGTTATCAAGCGTCGTCTAGGTCAAGAGCGTCATAGAAGAGGAAGTGGACGGCCAAGACAGACAAATGTGGTCCAAGACCTCCATCTCCGATTAATGGCATTAAGAGACCATTTTTCGAGTACAAGATCAGTAGCTCATCAATGGTTTGTAAACGAAGGACGTCCTGTAACCCTTCGTACAGTTTACCGTCGAATTAGAGCTTTTGGTTTGCAGTCCTATCGACCACATCTTGTGCTTCCGCTGACGGCTTGTCATCGACACCAACGTTTGGAGTGGTGCACCTTGCGACTGGATTGGGACGTGGAATGGCATAGGGTGATCTTCAGTGACGAATCCCTATTCTGCTTGGGAATGCACGATAGTCGCATGAGAGCCAGACGTAGACGTGCAGAACATCGCAATGAGCATTATGTGCACCACACTGTGGGGGTTATGGTATGGGGTGCTATATAGGTCTCAGTTGGTATTCATCCGAGATATCCTTCCATTCCTCCAGGAGCTGGAGGACTCGATTTTCCAGCAGGATAATGCCCGTCTCCACATTGCAAGGCATTCTATGGAGCGCTTCGAGGAGGCTAACGTTAATATCTTGCCGTGGACACCCAGATCTCCCGACCTTTCACCCATCAAATATGTGTGGGACATGATGGGTAGAAGACTCAAGCAATTAGCCAATTCTCCACAGGCACTAGAAGCTCTCCGGCATGAATTACAGATTGCCTGGGATGGAATACCTCAGGAAGAAATGGACCACTTGTTGGAATCCATGCCAAGAAGGGCGCGGGAGTGTGAAACTAATAGGGGTGTCAAACACATTATTAATAAAAGATGCCTTTATCTTTTGTTTAATTTCTTTGAAATTTTAATCAATTACTACGACTAGTTACACGTTTCTGCCAAATATGGAATAGTAAGTTCATGCCTAATCTCAGAATCTCTAAACAGATTTTTGAGCTGGGAACAAACGAACCCCCCCCTCACTACGAACTCTCTTTATTTTTAAGGTAGTTTGATTTTTAACATACATTTTAAAACCTTTATATTCCCCAGCTACATCACTTTTCTTTTTAATAAATTTAATAAAAACGTTTCTTCAAAAATCATCGCTAACGGTTAAGAAATAACTCTTACCAGACTATGAAAGTTCCTGGAATGGTCCACAGACGTACATATGCAACAACTCCAATTTTTCACTTGTCTGGTGGAGCTGGTGGTCGGAGTTTGTACCATTTTTCCTTGTAGACATTAAATACAATATTGAAATTGATCATCGTAGTTAATGCCATTTTCTAATAATTTGTTTTTGATCAAAGACATACTCACCCTGTTTAAGTTCCAAGACGTTGTTTTAGCTGATAAAACAAGTATTTTCATTGTGTTCTATAAAATCAACATTTTTGTTTTCCCAATTTAAGTAATATTATCCATTTTTTTGTAGTTGTAATCACAGACTCACCTTTAATCTCTACTTAGTCTTTTTTATAAGCCTAACATTTTTTTCATCAAATAAAGTCATTAATTGTTGTTCTGTTATCTTATTTACAGAAACTAAAATACAAGAAAGATTAGGTACATACATAACATTAGATAGTTTTTCAACTTATTTTGAAGAGATGGATACATCACCCGTACCTTGACTTTCAGCCATTCTGCCGTCTGCCATGGTAATATCTTGATTATTATCATTTTTAAAATTAGTCATAAGATTTTTATCAAAACTCATATATGTGTTTGCCCACTACCCAGCTATCCCTTTCTAAGTGAGTGGGTGTTTCCAACGCTGCTGCCGTAAGAAGGGCTCTCTTTTTAAAATGATTATTTTGGTTTGTTTTCTGTTACTATTACTTAACTGGTTTGCATTTTTATGATCATTATTATAAAACTGTAGCGCCTCACAGGTACCCTATCTTGAAAAGTGTAATTTGAACTTATTCGCAATAATGCAAATTCAAGAACAAAATAATCGCTAAGTGGTTTATCTTGACTTTACTGACAATAATGCTACTATTACTCAAATTAATTGTTTGCCTTACATTGACTTTCCTGGCAATGATTAAAACATTAGAATTTATTTAAAAGTCTGATATTTACTTACTTGCAAACCTCAAATCTAATCAAAAGAATTGGCCGCGTTATTTGAATTAGATAGGCTTGATGAGGTTAAGTGTTGCATCATGTGGGACAGGTAAACAATGAAACTACTCAAATTTAAATTAACGAGCTTTGCGCAATGATGGTTGAAACCGTTAATATATTATTTTGGGAAATAACCAGCAGGAAACCACCATTTTATTCATAAATAAGTAATTGCACAGGTACAATAATAAATCCAATAACACAAAAAAACAATGAAAGGGTTCAATATATAACAAAACACCATTAAATCAGGTTAAAGCGCATACAAAATTATAACATTAAGAAAAAAAAAATAAATAAAAAGCAGTTGGTTAGCGCAGTACTCTAGCAAAGTACAGGTCGTAGGTTCAAATCCTACTCGAGGTAAACTTTTTATTTATGTATTTAATAAAATTAATAATAATTTTTAAATAAAAAGCAGTTTACCTACACATAAACACAATAAAAAAACCAATGTAATCACGCCCACAATTGTGTCATAAGTAAATAAGAATAAAAATTGTAATACATGTGGCCCTGTATAACTAATCCTGCCGATTCTTAAGTAAATAAGCAAATAAAACTATGAGGCAAATTACGGTACATATAAAATATAAGAACAGGTGATAATAAGGTAACTGGAAGAACAAAAAGAAAATATAAATTACATATAAAGGGAAATTAATCAGCAGGCAAACAATTCTACTCAAACAAACTGAATCAAAGACACAAACAAAAACTCATTAAAACAAAGCCTTACAACAGTAAGTGCAAATAAATAAGAACGTGACCGATACGCAACCTTGAGTTAAAAAATACAGCGTCCCTTTTGTCAGGTTACACATCCATCTATGAAACACAACATAAACAGTAAAAATAGAATTCGGGGAGCCTTTTTGATCGTCTGGACACGGGAGTGTGTAAATCAAGCGTTATTGCGTATATACAATTATAACCGTGATTTATCCTTTGCCCGTTTGTCCACGCCAGCTCTCTTTATACAAATATAATCAAACAGATAACAATGCCTGACGCAAGCCCTTTTATTTTAACAGATTTCAACTTAATGATCCCGTGTGCGTATTAGATACTTTTTGCAAGGCAATGTTTGATTTTTAATACGTTACATAGGCTTTTAGAATTTAATTTAATTGATCACAGACACAAATGGTTAACACACGCGGTTTAACTTCAAAAATAGTCGCTGCTACTTATAGATTAATATTTGAAAAACACATTAAAACTAACAAATTCACGTTGGTTAGTCCAAAAGAAAATGTATGCGCAAAAAAATATTTAAAGACAGACAGTTTCCATCAAAACTCTAACCGCAACTGTTTCTCCTCCGACATCAACTACCTACATTTACTCCCGAAATCAACCCCCGTTTTTCAAAAGTAATTAAAAAAAACAAGAAACATTACATGGGAACAGTTTCATATTAATTATTTTGAACGAAATCTTAATTTTAAAAATACCTATAGCTAATATCAAATTTCAAAGTACCAAACAAGGGTCCCTTTGGATTTACGGTATGTTCCGACGTAATTAATTATTACATTTATGAAGTTTTTACCACAAGAATGTGCATACAGCAATTTTCAAAGATTTGTTACGGTCTCCGGCAATAAAGCAGTGTCGAGCGTACCCCTGCTTGTTAACCCTAACATGTGTTTTTCAGCCCTTAGCCACTATTAGTTATAAAAGTAAAATATCTCGAAAACCATTCTCAAATTATGATTTAATATATAATAAAATATATCAAACCCCATTAATTAACTCTTCTATCGCGGTAACAATTGCAATTTGAACATGTTTATTATAATAATAAAATTTTCGCGGTTTCCTACCTACAAGACTGAGATTTACTTTGAGAGGTCTGTGAGGGTGCAGACGAATAAGGGTTTTGATACCCAGATCCAAATCTTGAGTTATTATTTGTAAAGTCTTTGTTACTTGCTGATCCACGGTTGTTGAATGAACCACGGTAATTATTTTGTCTCCTTCTATGTGACTGATGTCGGTTATAAGAATATTGGTTAGAATGATAATGGAATAAGAGTTAATCTTCTATTTAAACCTTTATCTTGGAAAGCAGATTCTAGTGCCTCCCAAGATTCTTTAGCAGTTTTACATTTCATAACGTGAGGAATAACTGACTTTTCTACCATTAAATTAATTTACGTGCATTTCCATAAATCTTCATATTTTAAATAGTTGGCCATTTGAAATTTTCACTCTGTATAATTAGGTATCTCTTTCTTTTAATTAAGTTGTAGAAAATGAATGATTCTCCCATATTTATGTTTTGAAAAATAACACAACTTTTTTAAAAATGATTATAAAAACACAACTTCTTACAAAACTAACCAAAATGATCACGCCTCGAATCGTTTAGGTTTACGTTAAGTTTTAGGTTAAGGTAATAAAATATAACATTATTAAATATTAAGTGTAACAATAATTATTATATTCATTTTTAAAATAAAAATAATATTGATATTAGAACATCTGTTATTATTTTACAGTATTGCCATAAGCATTAAAAAAGGAACAGTAAGATAAAATATAACGAAGAGCACATGAGAAAAATGGGATGACGTCACACGGTAGAGCTACAACAAATAATACACCTAAGAAACCAAAACTTTGGCTTAGATATATTGATGATTAATGGTGTTCTTAAACTATTTAAACAATCAACATACAAACATTAAATTTAAAATAGAAAAAGAAAAAGACGAAAAGACGGTTGTCTACCATTCCTTGATATTCTAATTGAAAGAAAACCAAGTGGAAGCCTAACAAATTCCGTATATCGTAAGCCAACTCATACATTTAATTAATTAATTAATGCTTCATAACACCATCATCCAGCACAAAGGTTTATTACTATACGAACTTTCGACAACGTGGCATCCAGATGAACTACAACATGATTTAAACAATCTTGAATACGTCTTCATGAATAATGGCTTCAACAAACAACAAATTGGGAAAAGTCATTTCAACCAAGACAAATGACACCTAGGGATGATAAATCTACAACTTCATGCCAGTTGACCTTCCTTGCAAACACAACGAATAAAGTTGGTAAACTATTACAAAGGCATAATATAAAAGTAGTTTACAAAAGCAGTATTAAAATTCGAAATCTTCTGAATTCTGCTAAAGACCAAATACCATTACATACATGTGGTGTTTACGCAATACCATGCTCTTTAGGTAAAGTCTACATTGGTGAAACTGGAAGAAGCATTAATATCAGGTTAACAAAACACAAAAAGTCTTTTACGTTTACTTCATCCTCCTAGATCGGCAATTGCTCAATATTCTTTAAACACTCTGCACTATATAAAATTTGAAAACACAAGAATTCTGTCTAACGATAACAATTGGTATACAAGGAAGATTCGAGAAGCTATTGAAATTCTGAAACAGCCTAACAACTTGAACAGAGGTAATGGATATGAACTGTCTAATACCTGGATGTGTATTTTCAAGAACTGAAACTTTTACAACACTGATTTAATTTTCATTCTCTAGTTGCCTTGTTTATTTTGTCTTTTTGATAGTACCTTGTCAACATTTGTCACTTTCATATTACGCCTGACGAAGGACAGAGTATCTGTCTGAAATAAATAAGTATTCACACCATTTTTCCCTAATAGTGTTACTCAAATGTAACAAAGTTTCATTATTTCTATAATCCATGTCTTACAGAGGTGAACGAGGGTGGTCAAATTTATGTGGAGAAATTTCAAGAATTATAATGCTTACAAAACAAATGGATTTCTTATAGGGTGTACCTACGTATCCCCTTAGAAAGGATATTTAAACTTTGATCCCTTAAGGGACTACAACAATCAATATAAGAAAATGGTAGTTCAATTGCGAGCTGTGCGTAGCTCATAAAACCTCCCGCATGTAAACCATGTACCGACCTATAAGTATTATATATGGACAAATTAAATAATAAATTATAAAACAATTAAATTCTTTCATTTGTTCATTTTCTTTTATTGACCAATTTCTAATGAAGGATACAGTGTGATGTAATAGCTATTTATTTTATTTTATTATTAATTATAACATCAATAAGTACATCTTGATTGGGCAACACAGCCTTAATATCAATTAAATACGCTGACTTCATTTTTTATTAATGCAATTTAATTAAAATTTATTAATTTTTATTTTCAGAACATCAAACCTAGAAGGATCAATATTGATAAATAGGAAAGAAAGAAATTTACGTAGATTTCGTAAAATGTCTTGTTACATAATGCAAGATGACTGTCTAACGCCGAATTTAACTGTGAAAGAAGCATTAAGAGTATCGGCAAATTTAAAAATTGGTAAAGACTTGACAGTAGAGCAAAAAGAGGCAGTTATAGAAGAAGTAATTGAAGTTTTAAATCTAAATGACTGTGGTAGCACATTAACCTGTAGTATATCCGGTGGACAACGAAAACGATTGTCTATAGCATTAGAACTTGTAAATAATCCTCCTGTTATGTTTTTTGATGAACCAACAAGTGGATTAGATAGTTCCTCTTGTTTTCAATGTATCTCGTTATTAAAATCTTTAGCACGTGGTGGAAGAACAATTATATGTACAATACATCAGCCGTCCGCTAGAATTTTTGAAATGTTTGACTACTTATACATGCTGACAGAAGGTAGCTGTATTTATAAGGGTATTGTAATGGGATTAGTACCATTCTTATCATCAGTAGGCCTACGGTGTCCTAGTTATCACAATCCCGCTGATTACGGTAAGTCATTATTTTTAATGTTGCAAACGAATCTTACACTTCTTTTCAGTGTTAGAAGTAGCTTGTGGTGAACATGGTGATTACCTGCAAAAATTAATCACAGCAGTTAACTCTGGCAAATGTGATTATTATGATCAGAAAACACCTGAATCTAGTGTAATTGCAACAACAATAACAAATGATATAGCAAAGCAAACAACCTCAATACCTTCAACAACGACATCTAAACAAAGCACACTACCAGTTCCAAATGGTATTAATAAACCTATTGCAATGAATTCAACAGCTACATGTACAACTGCATTATTGGATTCAACTGAAAATTTACAAACATCTGATAACATAGCGCGGTTTCCAATTTCGGGTTGGTTACAATTTTGGATACTTCTGAAACGAACCGCGTATACTACACTTAGAGATACTCAATTAACCACAATGAGATTAGCGGCTTATTTTGTAATTGGCTGCTTATTAGGTTTAATTTATTATGATATTGGTAATGATGCATCTAAAGTAATGAGTAATGCTGGATTAATATTTTTTACTATTATGTTTATAACATTTTCTGCGATGATGCCCACAATACTAACATGTAAGTAAAAACCTAAACTGTATTTTTATATTAATAACTTGTTTTAGTTCCGTTGGAAATGTCTGTATTTATACGAGAGCATCTGAATTATTGGTATTCCATTAAAGCCTACTATTTTGCTAAAACGGTAGCCGATATTCCTTTCCAAGTAAGTATAATAGTATATTATGCAATGAACATTTAATGAATAAGAACGCGGGATTTAATAATGCACAAAATAAAGTATATTTGAAAGAAATGACATATATTCCACCATGCGATGCTCTGCAGCTAGTGACTCTCAATGAAATTTGTGATTACCTTTGCATAGTCTTGCGCCTGGAGTTCGGCGCTGACACGTCGAATTTCTTGCTCCAGGTCTTATATGGTTCGGGCATTGTGTTCATAAACCTGTGATTTGAGAAACCCCCAAAGAAAGAAGTCGCACGGTGTTAGGTCACATTACCTTGGTGTGGCCAGTTTTGGTCACCTCTGCGCGAAAGGACTCAGTTTGGAAATTTCTCATGCAACAGATGAATAGTCTCGTTGAAGGTGTGGCATGTAGCGCCATCTTTCTGGAACCACAACTGTTCGTAATCAATGTCATACAAATAAGGCCACAAGAAATTCCTAATCATATTACGGTAACGTTCTCCATTAATTGTTTTGGCATTACCATCGTCATCTTGGAAAAAGTAAAACCCTATCACTCCACCGGCCCAAAGTCCACACCAAACATTCACTCGTTGAGGGTGTAATCCCTTTTCAATCATTTTTTTAGGATTTTATGTTCCGCAAATGCGACAGTTCTGTTTGTTTACGAAGCCGGAAAGATGAAAATGAGCCTCGTCACTAAAGATAATTTTGTTGGCAAAGTTGTGGTCTGCATGTTGCCTCGCAAGAATCCACTAAACGAACTGTCTTCTTTGCAAATGGTCTGTTGGTTTCAGTTCTTGGGTTAACTGCACTTTAAATGCATGGATGTGCAGAACAGTTTGAGCATAACACTCACCATTCTGGTAATGAGTTTTCACAATTAAAACTCTTTGTTCAGCAGTGTAACGCTCCATATCTAGTAACTGCAACAAATATAGAAAATAAAAAGTGTAGGTAGAGTGCTGCCAATCTCATAACAAAAAAATGGCGGCCAATTCAAATCCGGCGTTCTTATTGGGATACCCTATAGCTATTAAGACACGAGTATGAGAATTACAAAATAAGCTGTAGGCTAGTGTCGTAATGAATAAAAGTGTCTTAATTGCCATTAAATGTGAGTTGCATACTCTATTTTTTCTATGACCAGTCATAATAAGAATGATAGGCACTTTATTCTCAAAATTGATTAAAAACTTATAAAGAAGTTATGAACTATAATAGGTACTTAAAGAAGTATTTTAGATCGATAATACATACAAACAGATTATAACAAAGAAAACACAATGTCACAAAATCAAGTTTAGCAAAAAAAAATGGAAATTTTAGAATTGTTCTTTTTGATTTATTGTTACATTCTGAATAGTACAGTTATTAAAATATAATTGTGGTACTTTTAGCAGCTCTGTAATATTTTTGGATGCCATTGTTGATGTTGGTGGAGGCTTAATTGTTGGTTTGTCTGTACTCAATTGAATTTAAAATTTGATTGGCTATGTTGACTTTTATTTTGAATTGATTCATCAATGTAGTTTTCGGCCACTTCCGTGGATTTCCATCCACCGTGAAGTTTTAGTGAGGTAATGTCACCACCAGCATCTATTAATATTGTAGCAGAACTGCGAAAGCAGTGTCCGGTATATAAATTGGGATCTGGAAGATTTAAGTAAGTTGCAATTTCTTTTCCCATGTTTCCAAATTTGTTTATTCCTACGTTTTGTATGGTGCATTACTGTGAATTTTCGTCTTGTTTTTTGTTTTTCTTCTTTAATTGTGACAAAAGGTTTGATCCAAAATCATTTACATCTTCTAATTCCAATTTGTGTAACTCATGCCTTTGACAAGCTTCCATAATACCAAAGATACATGCCACCTATGGAAAAGCACAGTTGTTCATGTAGTACATTACATTAAAAACTAAGATGTGTTTATCTTGGGCAATAAATATTTAACATCTGGGGCATCTCCAATAAATTGCTTTATTTCATTTGTAGAAAAAGTTTTAGATTTTTTGGGTTGATACCCTTCAGACTTTCTCTTCAGTAGGCCCTGCAATTTGGGATATTTGGATATGTTTAATACATAACGTAGATTTTAAAATTGAATAATGTCTCCATAAACTTGTGGATTTCAATTTCTTTGATAACTCATCAAAATATACACTTAAGACATTTTCGAAAAAGCTGCCAACTTTATTTATGTCTCTCCAATTAATAAATTGAGAATAAAATTTTTCTTATGTCTTTGCTGATTTTATCCTACATTTTTACTGATTTTATTCCGAAAAAGTACAAATTTTAGGAATTCACTTGATAAACAAACTATGAACTGTCAACATAAATTTTAGATTGTTTTAGATCTGTCTCATGGCAATAGTTGATATTGATCAATTATTTCTGTGATGCTGCATTTCTTTTGGTTATAAACTTGTATCTTAATGAAAAATCTGTATCTTAATGAATATCGTTACAGGACAGGTAGTAAATGTTTAATAAGTCAATTAAAGTATATATAATGTAAAAAATAATGTACCTAGTTGTTTTACTTAAGTTTATAGTCATTTTGAATTACAAGAGTGAACTCTCAATAGGTACAATTTGTATAAGTTTTTTTTTTAACATCTATGAATATTTACAATCTATTATACAGCATTAAATAGTTTGTTAATGAGCAGAGAATACTCCAGTGAGTGCACTCTCCTAATTCTAATTAACTATTGTAACTGTTGCTTGAAGTTGTCCTGAGATTAAGGCTAATTAAACCTATTAGGTAGGCCAAGCAGATTGTACCTTTTGAGCCTTTTAGCATATGGTCTGTCTGGTAGGCTTGCTGCGAGTTCGTTATTATGCGCACTGAGTTTATCACAATGTTTTACACTGTAGGTAACTATTTCTTGTTTAATTGTTGATATAGTGATAATCCACCTTCTATGTCAAATCAAGAAATTAAAGCTGAAATGGCAAATTCAATCAACAAAGACATTCAACGTATTCTCGAATGGGGAAGTTAAATTTAATGCTAACAAAACTCAGTGTTGCCTTATGTCCGCCAAAAAAGATCGATCATTTCCTGTTGTAAGTATGAATGGCTCAGTTCTTAAGTTTTCAGACTCTATTACTCTGTTGGGTATGACTGTATCTTCAAATCTCTCATGGGTTGACCATCTTCTGTCAGCTACCAAAACAGCTGCTCGTAAAATAGGCTTTTTGTACAGATCTAAGCAGTACTTTACCTCTCGACAACTCCTTCTGCTGTATAAGGCCCAAATTCGACCTCATCTGGAATATAATTCTCACCTTTGGGTTAGTGCTCCCCAATATGCTCTCGATATCGTTGATCGTATTCAAAAGAGAGCGATTAGGCTTATAAATGACCCGTCCTTAACTTCTCACATACAGTCCCTTGAGCATAGAAGGATGGTTTCAGTGCTTTCTTTGTATTATCGTTATTACAACGGCTATTGTGCTGGTGAATTACATTCTTTGATACCATCTCCAGCTATCTTTGCGAGAAACACTCGGTTCGCTCATTCACATCATCAGTATGCAGTACAAATCTCCACTTGTCGTACCAAACGGGCGCAATCCACATTTTTCTACACGGCTTCTAAACTCTGGAATGATCTCCCTAGTTCCTGTTTTCCTCTCACTTATGATATGAGAAAATTTAAGGTAGCTGTTCATAGGCATCTATTGGCAATTCATTATCCCTCTATCCATCCTCCTAAGTGTTCCTGAGTGCTTTAGCACGATAGGCCTTATTTAGCCTGTTCAGGACCACAATCATAAAAAAAAAAAAAATCCTGGTGTATGACCCAGTTGGGTACATATCTGGGTGTATTGATGATGTTCCTAATCACCTTATTTTGAAATCTCTGGAGAATCTCTAGATTAGAGTGTTGCTGGCTGATCTCCACAACTGAATCCCATATGTCCACACCGGATTTAAGGTGGTTTTGTACAATAACAGTTTGTTATCTATGGATAGTAGGGAGGTGCGGCCGAGAAGGCAGTACATTCGCCGATGTTTTAGTCCTAGCTTTTTCCGTTATTTCCAGATGTGTGTCCTCCAGGCTAACCGTTTATCTAAATGCATGCCCAAGTATTTGGCATCATTCACCTGTGGTATTTGTTTCATGTTGAGCGTAACAGGAGGGGGGGGGGGCAGGTTTCCTTTTGCAGGATGAACGTTACGTCTACGGATTTCCCTTCATTAACCCGGAGTCTCTAAGTTTTCACCCAGGTTTCTATTTTATTTAGATTGATTTGAAGAAGTTGTGATGCAGTGCACAGATCGTTGTGGAAGGCAAGCACAGCAGTGCCGTCTGCGCAAGTGGCTGTCATGGTTTGTCTGGTGGTTGGGGTGTCCGATGTGTATATTTGGTATAACGTGGGACCTAGGACACTGCCTTGCGGAATACCTGAGCCTATCGGATGCAGAGATGATAATTCATCTTGGTATTTAACTAGGAAAAATCGATTGCTTAGGTAAGATTTAAGTATGTTGAAGAAGCTTGATGGTAGGGTTCTTTTTATTTTGTACAGCAAGCCAGTTAGCCAAACCTTGTCGAAGGCCTGGCTAACATCGAGGAATATAGCGGAGCAGTATTTTTTAAAGTGTAAATCATGGTTTACTTTGGTCACTACCCTGTGTACTTGCTCAATAGTGTTGTGCTGATCTTTGAAGCCAAATTGATTTTTGGTAGTAGGTTTTTCTTCAATAACTGGTTTTAATCTTTAGAGGATGAGCTTCTTGAAGACTGGAAATTATAGGGAGGAGGCTGATGGGTCTATAAGATAATATGCCGCTGGGATCTTCCCCGGGTTTTGAAATCATAATTATTTGGGCAATTTTCCATTGTTCTGGGACGATTTCTAATTTTAAAAGAGCGTTAAGTAGGAACATTATTGCTTTTAAACCGCTTTCGAGTAGTTCTTGTAATATTTTGACTGTTATGAGATCATAACCTGGGACATGTTTATTTTTAGGTTTTTTATTACAGTTCTTATTTCACACATTTTAATTTTTTTGAGTTTTTCTGAAGGCTGGTTTGGTTCATTGACAAATTGTTCGATTTCTTCTTTTTCGTCGCCAGAATTGGCAGAGGGATAAGGTTGGAAGACCTTAGTCATGTGGTTTGCAAACGTATTGACTTTTTCACCCGGGTTTCTTGCCTAGTTACCGTTTGCATACGGATTGGCGGGATAGCTGGTTGGGGTCTTTTTAGCTTCGTTGTGGTCTTCCACAGCGAGTAGTTGGTCTCAGCGGTAGGGGTTAGTTTTGATAAGTAGTTTTGGATTCTCTGATTTTTCAATTTGTGTAATAATGTTTTTAGTTCCCGTCCTGCTGCATTTAGCCTGGTTTTATTTCTGGGATGCCTAGTGTTTTGCCAGGTTTGTCTTAATTTTATCTTCTCTGCAATTTTCTGTTTAACGAGTATGGGAATAGATTCTTGAGTTGTCGGTTCTAAGGAGTCTAGTGTAGAGTCCCATACAGATTGTTATAGTACAGTGATAATATGTTCGGTAGCCACGTATAGGTCTGCAGTTGTTTGCAATGGTATTTTTAAGTTTGTTCTCTCGTTAACCAGTTCTCTGAAGTGATCCCAGTTTGTTTTCTTACTGTGGAGTTTGGGAGGTTTTAGAGCTTTGATAATTTGGGTACAGTATGTGACGAGCATAGGGGGGTGGTCTGATAACAGGTCTAAACATGATTCTGCTTTTAGGTAATTTTTGGCTATACCGTTTAAGACACAGAAGTGAACTAAGTCTCGGGTTTTTGCGAGTCTGATGACTAATATGTTGGTTCTTCGGTTGACAGGTGTTGTAAGTTACTTTCTCCCATAACCACGGGTTACTGTCACTCTAGATACCTACTCCTGGTGCCCAGAGTTAAAGTCTCCTCCTGCTATGAATCTGGGCCCAAGTGTGTTAAATAATGATTGAAATTGTTCTTTTGGAATGGTATGTTTGTGTGGACAGTAGACTACTGAAATGGGGATTTTAAGGTAATTTAGGTTAGTGAATCGTGACTCTGATGCCAACATAATATCAATTTTGTGTTGTTTTAAAAATGTTGAGACTTCTTGACAATGCTGTACCCATCCGTTGGCGTTGCAGAGTGCGAGCTTTAGAAAGAAAGCCATTGTGAGATTTTTGTTATGACGGTCGAGAGTAAATTTAGCATGGTGCCCATCCTTTCCATGAGTTTCGCCATCAGTGCTTAGTTAGGTTGTTAGTTTGATTACTGTTGGGAGTCCGATTTTGTTGAAAGTTGTTGCTGGCTTGTTGTTGATTTTGCTCTTGTGCTTTTTGGGAGTAGAAAATTCCATTTTTTGCATGTAAAAACACTGATTTGTGCAAAAGTTTGCGGCTATGAAGTTAGCTGTTTTTGCATTGCAATACCTGATTTCTTGGGCGGACGCAAAATGATGTTTTAGCGGCGCAAAACAGCCCATAATTGCCGCCTAATTATTAAATAAGGAAAATTTGTTTATGTAGAAGATCATGGCTGTGACGTTAGCCGTGTTGATGTAATTTTTACAATAACTTGTTCCAGGGGCCCAAATTTTAACATTAACGGTGCAAAACGAAGCACAATAGGTGCCTAATTATCGCGCAAGAAAAGATTAATTTAGTCATAAGGCTATGCAGTTAGTCTTGTCGATGTAATTTTTGCAATAATTTATTTTTTATAGGGACTAGGGACGAAAAATTCTATTTTAGCGGCACAAAACGGGGCAATAATTGACGGGTAATTATTGCATAAGAAAAAATAAATTTATGCAAAAATGTACGACTGTGAAGTTAGCCGTGTTAATCTGATTTTACAATAACTTCTTACCTGTAAAGGCGTAAAATTTTATTTTAACGGTGCAAAATGACGTCTAATTACCGTATAAGAAAAGATTATTTATCCAAACGTTCGCGGCTCCATGAAGTTAGCTGTGCTTATAGAATGTTTGCTACAATTTATTTGGGGCACAAAATTTATTTTTAATTTAATTAGCGCCTAATTATACACATATTTAAATCATATTATTAAAAAATGACCCGGCTATCTTCACACACCTAATTGGTAAGTACCGTCATTCGCAAAGCTGGGAAGATGTCTCAAAACAAATCTTTGGTATAAAGAATTTTAATATTCTGAAAGTCATAAGAATTTCCACCGACTCTAACATGGATGTGTTGATTGGATACATAATTTCGAGTCCATGCACTTGACCTTAGGAAAGACCATCGCACCACAGACTTGTTAAGAAATGCAGGGATGCCACATCATATCAAAGACTTCTGTGCGGCAATGCCGGAAACCCTGAGGGAATTGTTCCATATGTGCATTATTTTGTTTTTGAGGTCCATAATGATGTATTTCTACATATCTACATTACAATGAAATAAGTTGTAGGTCTGTAATTGAACGGATCTCTTTAGGGGTGTGCATTACACCCTTTGAATTATTTCACTTACTAGAAGTTTTGAAGCATATGTTGAGAGGTCAATATTCTGACCATCGGTCATGTATATTACTAACTAGGTATCTTGAGACAACAAATTAACGTTTTCTTTACCACGTTGTAAATTAATAAAGGTAGTGTAATGCAGCGCATGATAATATCAGCTTTTAAAGACGACATATTTAATCCTGTTTAGGCATTTAATTTTTAGTGGAAACGATTTTGCTCAAACGTATTTTAAAAAGAATAAATCTTTCTCCGATAATTTTATGAAATAAGTAATACTTATTTAATATAGCGTAACATAAAGGGATAATTGTGCATAGTAAACCGGCGATACCCACCATTTCAAACCATTGCTTTATATGAACCAAAAGTTTCAATGCATCAGTTATAGTTTATTTACTGCGTTCGCTGATGGAATGACCCGATTTACTCGTAATTACCTTCTAAAACAAAGATATTGCGTTTACGCCTTGGAGCAAGTACCAAAACAGAATGAAAAATTCTTCGAGTCTCAACATGAAGTAAGTAGACATTCTTTCGTTGTCTGAAGTACTGTATGAGTCACGTTCCTAAAACAGCGGCTTATTAGGCTTCTAAGAAGAAAATGAAGATAAGTAGGTAAATTAATAATGTATCAATGGAACATTAATTTTTAATCTAAATCTGAATCTGTGATAGTATTTGCTTGAAGTACTCTGCGTACATCTGACGTCATATTTTCGTATAGTTCCAGAATTTTTAAACTTAGATCTCCGAGTACCATTCCCCTTGAAATCTTTGTTTCTGCTAGCTGTTATATTAATGATCATTTTACGTAAATCGTAAAATTAGGTGCATTAAAAGTTTGAGTGAGTAATAACAAAATTAATCCATCATAAGGAAACTAAAAACATAATTTTTAAAGAACATTCATATCAAGTTTCATAATTATTGGAGCAAGTTGATTCCAAAGAAATAAAATGGTGTTTAAGCTTGCATTATGCTTGTTGGTGCTGAGTGATTATAAGAACTTACTTTCTTATATTCAATTGGACAAATCAATCTTTTTTTAAGTTTAAGGAAGGGGTAGGTAAACCAAGAATCCCCTTTACTTGTTCTTAGTCTTCACATTGTTACTAACATAACATAGCATTCGTCTCATTCCCTTGCGTGGTAGCCAAAACAATCCCTGCTTCGTTTATTTTGAAACCTTTGTTCATGCTTTCCTATCCCTGCATACTCCCTAGTTCCATAAGATTCATACATTGTCTCTGATATGCCCTTCCATTTTTAAAACTCCTTAACTTTCTTTCTTTTATCATACATTCTACTACATTCAGCCAAATTTTACGCGGGCTACCAGGCCCGACCTTACCTCTTAACCCCACCCATATACATTTTCTTTGTTAAATTTCGTTGTTCATTCTTTAGATGTGACCAAATCAACGTAGTGTACTATTATACCTATCTATCATCGTCTTTTCTTTGGCACACACTCCTTCATTATACACTTTTGACGGGACAAATACGCCATTATAGATTGCTCGTTTCGCAGCTACGCTCATGCTTTCGTTTTTCATTATCGTCCATATACTTGCCAATCACTTTCAGTTCCAGCGTTGACCCATCGTTAACTCTCACTATCTATTGTACCATCTCCACAGACTATATCAAACTTCCCCAGAGCAGTTGGTAGCTCATCAGCATTCTCATCTAATAAGACTGCCATCTGCATACACCAGAACCCTTACATTTACGTCACCAACCATTACACCATTAGTATCGGTACATGCTTGCGTAATACATTTATCCATGTATACATTGAACAACCATGGTGACATCATACAACTTTGTCGCACTCCGTGCTCAATATTAAAGTATTCACTCTCACCTCCTCTCACCCTACACACATGTCCGGCGACCGTTTTACACTGTCCGTATTCTTCTTATTAAACCCCTTACTTACGCCATATTCATTTAATATTTCCTACGGCCTGTCCCTATTCACTCTGTCATGCTTTCTCTGTACCTACAAACGCACGTTTTAATCACCTGCTGGAGAGCAACCATCTGATCAACACATCCTCTCCTTGGCATGAAGCTATCCTGCACGTCCCAGATCTTAGTTTGCGTAGTTTCACGTACTCTGTCAATCAATACTCTTCCAAATACCTTACCAGGTACACTGAGCAAACTTATTCCTCTGTAGTTTTTGCAATTACTCTTGTTCCCCTTGCCCTTATACAGTGGTACAGTAATCGCGCTCTTCCAATTACGCGGTACTTTTCCACACGTAAGGCATACGTTGAATAATTCACACAATCTTCGTGTAAGCTTTGCACTTCCATATGTTAGCATTTCACCAGTGATTTCATCCACGCCTGCTCCTTGACCGTGTTTCAATTTGCCTACTATTTTCTCTATGTCATTTAACCCAACATCCTTCTCAGTTTCATACACTATTCCTTCTACCAGGGACGTTTACTACTACAGTGCTCCGGTGCTCGTGCACCACCTGAATGAAATAAAATATGAAATATATTCCTGCAGACTGCAATGGGTTAAGCTAGGTAACAAATTAAAAATATTAATTCACAGATATTATTTATTTTTTGCCTATTATATTGCTTTGCACCGCTAAGTATCAAAGTATCGTGCAGCGTGCTCTAGCAGTCTGAGCACGGTAATCTTTAGCTATCGGCTTCTAATTACATACTCGGGCGGATTCGGGCTAGCAGTCAAATGCGTTTTTAACCAGGCGACTGTGCGCTAGTTTGCATCGCACGTTCGCATTCGCAGTGAGTGGTTGTTCATTTGTGATTGTAACGAAATAATTCCAACATAAGGAAAACAGTGTGAATTTTAAAATGAATTCAGTGCAATTTATTATGAAAAAACCTTTTTCTACTTTGCTATTGGAGCAAAAGATGGAAAGTAAACGTATTGGAGGTCTTACAATACGTTTACTTTCCATCTCACACCAGATATTATTATGAAGGTCGCCGTAAAAAGTAATGGTTATGCGGGTGTGATACTGTAAATGGTACGTTTTGTTTTCCGTGTTTCTTATTTTGAGGAGAAGTTTCTTGGACAAACACTGGGATAACGGATTTAAATCATATAAATGAAAAAATTAATAAACACGAAAAGTCTCCAGTGCATATGAAAAGTGTTTTGAATGTAGCTGTGTTGGGCACGGCAAATATTGCTACTATCCAGGAATCTGCATATAGACAATCTATTGAACACCATAATGCATGTGCTAGTGACCAAAAACAGATATGTATTGAATATAATAATCAACTGTATTCGCTTTTGTGGCAGTTTCGAATTAGCTTTAAGGAGTCCGATGAAACTGCAGATTCTGTAAATCCGGGAGTATTTCGATGTTTGATAAATTTTAGTTCCGTATTTGTTGAGTCGGTAGAGGCATATCCACATTTGGATGCAAGGAGATTAAAAACTGAACTAGAACTGGTGTACGAGAGGCAAGATTTCGCAATATTTATGGAGCCCTCTCAATTTTTTGATTTATTAGGTCAAACCAACTTCATGCTGTTTGAGATAACTATCACAATACCGATGTCATCTGCAGAAGCTGAAAGATGTTTTTCAACTCTAAAGCCTTTTTAAGAAATTCTGTGTGTGCAGAGAGGCTATCTGCGCATGCTATGTTGTCTATAGAACGAGATTTTATCCACCAACATACCGGATTTTAACAACAAAGTGACAGGAATTTTTACAAAAACTAAAAATCGCAAAATTGAACTCCTATGTAAACAAAATTAATAAATGTTAATTATTTTATTAATAAAGAAATTCAATAACTAGAGCACCACCTATTTTTTCAGCAAGCACCGCCACTACCTTCTACATTCTACTTATTAAACTCTTGAGTCTTATTTTCCTCAGTACTGTACTACTTTCCGAGATATTCTTGGCAGCATTTTCTCACTTCGCCCCATACTATTTCGTTCATCACTCCTGCAGCGTTCTGTTTTGAGCCACGTTTTGTATTGTTGGTCCAACTCCAGAAAAAATCGCTTTTTCTCAGTCTCATTTTTTGCATCAATCATTGCCATGCACACATATTTTTGCTTACATACTGCCTTTTTTACAAATTCATTCCACCAAGCACATTTTTTCTGTCTAACCTATAGTCGCTCTTCCACACATCTACACGGCACAATTGACAACACAGTCTTTCAAGCTTATCGATGCACTTTCAACGTCATTGTCATTTATTTTTTCATTCCACACTGCTTTATTCACATTCTACTTAGCATTCGGGAGGTAATGGGTTGAATTTCCGTTGCCGTCTACCTTGTATGAAGTTTTTTCAGGAGCGGCATGGTCACTGCGTATATGCACACCATGTGTGCTCTTTCGTTTGACCATTCCAGACGTTCTCATACCCTTGGTCCCTTTCTCCATTCACTGGTGCATAGCATGCAATGAGAAACATTTTTCAAAATTCCGCTTTCATTCTAAACCACATTACCCGGGGGAATATCAATTCGTAATGTTTAACACATCTTTTCGCTCCTTCACTTTAGCGCCATGCAATTCAGTCACAACTCCTGACCATAGTGTTAGACTGCCATTCCCCATCTCCACAGCATCCTTTCCTTTGCGCTTTGTCTCCGATACACACAGAATATCAAGCTGCCTTTCATTCATTACATTCGCAATTTCGAATTCTTTACCATGCATACCTCTAACATTCCACGTACCAACTCGCCATTCTTTCCTTGCGCTGTTGTCGGCAACGGGGCCTGTCTGTTTCAACCTTGACCGCCCCTTGTAGCCAGGTCGATCCGAGGCATTCGTATTGTTACTACCCAAATCGTGTCCCGGACGATGTATCATTCTCTATTAAAGGTATCGTCCTACTACCTGGTCACTGCTGGCACTTACTTGCTTACTGCCTCGAATATATATATATATATATATATATATATATATATATATATATATATATATATATATATATATATATATATATATATCCCTACACGATTTTTGGTTCTCCTGCTTCTTACCAAACTTGCTGTTATTTATTTGAGAAATGCAAAATATATAATTATTTTTAATTTAGAATTTCGATTACGAATTACAGTTAATTATTTGTTTATTTAATTTATATTTATTTGCTTTTTTTTATTTATACTTTGGATTACGGATTCAACCTGGTCATTTATTTTTATCATTTAAGCTAATAAAATGAACTCTTATCATAATGCTTACGTTTGGGTTTGTTACAGAAAGGGGTTTAATACAGAGCTGTACATTTTTATGAATCACATCTGGTATACCTTGTATTTATCCTACTGTTATAAATACGTATTTATGATAAGTTTTATACCCCCGCGCTTCCATAGGATAAAATAAGTGTTTTCCTTTGTTCTGTATATATTTTTATTGTTATTGCAAAATGTTCATCTGTTTGAGTAAACCGTAGGCAAAAGGTGATATTTGCACTTTAAGTTTACTTTACGATTGTTACTAGAATGCTATATTTGAAATAAACTAAATTTTATATTAATTTTTAATAAAAACTAATTTATTGTTGTTTTTTTCTTTGCAGCTTTTATTAACGATCTGTTACATGATGAGCGTGTATTATATAACATCACAACCAATGGAGCCAATGCGATTCGGTATGGTGCTTTTAATTGCTGTGCTAACAGCATTAGTATCTCAAAGTATCGGACTTCTCGTGGGTGCTGCTTTTAATGTAGAAGGTGGAGTATTTATAGGGCCAATAGCGTCAATTCCAATGGTGCTTCTATCAGGTTTTTTTGTAAATTTAAATGATATTCCAGTTTATATTAGATGGTTACCCTATGGTAGTTATATTAAGTACAGTTTTGAAGGTATTATGATTGCAATTTATGGTTTAGATAGACCTAAAATGCAATGTAACCAGGTGCTGTGTATATTTAGAACTCCAAAAAAATTTCTAGATCAATTATCATTAAAAGATGATATAAATACATACCTAATAGACGTAGGCGTATTGTGGGGTATTTTTATTTTTATTAGAGTATGCTTATTCTTTGTATTAAGATTGAAGATACTTGCCAATCGATAAAAGCAAAACTGCAATCATGTGATAGAGATAGTTTTAAGTGCATGTGATATTTAATTAAATTTTTATTATCTACAGTTTATAATTCTATACGTACCTATATTTATTTATTTACATTCAAGATTTAAGATTTTTGACCTAAAACCAAAGCAATGTTTATTTGCAATACAAAATCTGTTAAGACCTGTTGCAGATATGTACTTCATTTTAGTGTACATTCCAAAATTGTAACAAATATTTAGAAAATACTCTCAAATTTTAAATTATAATATTTTAAGTATAGATTTAAAAATCCGGTATTGGTATTGTATAATACTATTAGCTTAGCAATCCATTTTTACTGTTTCATAACGTAACAGTAAACACTGTATAAAATTGTATCGGATCTTTTTCACAAAATATTTTGGCTGTTATAAACAACCTCAACTAAATAAATTTGCTCATACATTCATTCATTATAGTGAATTTTTGTTACACATAGATGTAATTTTGCATTATAGATAAAGTAGCTATTTATTGTATAATGTGGCAATTGTTTTTTTACATTTTACCAAAAATAAATCATAGTCATTCTCTTGTATTTTATTTGTTTTTCGTTATAGTTATTGAGCAGCAGTAACTATGGATCCAACTGTTCCAAAAAGACATATAACATTTAAGCAAAATAACATTAATGGGGATTTATCAACTGTGTAGTGGTGATTGTGAATCTTTAAGTATTAAAAACGGATATGTAGTGTCAGAGCTGAGTGGTGACACATCTTGACGGAACATCTTGAACTGAATATGAAAATATTTTATAAATATTAAATTCAACATCTTGTTGTCTGTATCTTTCCTTAAATATACAAACTCTATCGCCTCATCTCGATTTCAATGGACAATATTGATAGGGCAATTAGCTTGTCATCTGAGATTGTCCTCGTATTTATTTTTTAATGCAGGCCATTTTGGAAAAAAACATTTCTGTTTTACAGCTTCTTATAAATATTGTTAAGTAAATTTTAAAAATTGCGTACAGAGTTGGAAACATGTTAATGATATTTTTGAAAATCAGTTTTACGTTCCAACCTACTTATACATGTGTTGTATAGAAGGTTATGCAATCGATTTTGTTTCACTATCGCTAAATCTACTTATTAGCTCATTTTACAACTTTTGGCCAAGAACGGCTATGATGTTTGGATGTGTGTTTGTATTTAAGCTTGTTTTCATTTCGCTTGGAACTGATTAGATTTTGGAAGAAATGCAGCGGGGGCTTTATTAGGGGCAGTTTTTGGTTTTTATCACATATTTCTAAAACAACTGCATATTTCAAAGATATAAAAATACCTAGATATAGACCTTAAACATATCGATTAATTATGTATACGTGAGATTACTGAAGATTTGCTTGCAAATAACATTATTCAGCCCAGCGATTCTCCTTTTGCGAGCCCGGCCCTTCTCGTAAAAAAGAAATCTGGTGCATATTGCATGTGTGTGGACTTTCGAGAACTTAATCGTGTTACTATTAAAGACCGATTCCCTCTCCCCTTGATTGAAGATCAATTAGATCGACTAGGGAAGGCAAGGTTTTTCACATCCTTGGATATGACGTCAGGATTTCATCAGATACCCATCCACGAGGATTCCATATGCAAAACTGCTTTCGTAACTCCCGACGGACATTTTGAGTACCTGAGGATGCATGTTGGCGTAGCCAATGCACCCGCTGCATTCCAGAGAGCCATCAATCTTGCACTGGGTTAGTTGAAGGATATCATGGCATTAGTGTATTTGGACGATGTCTTGATCTCTAGTTTGACGCCCGAAGAGGGCTTAGCATACACTAGACAAGTGTTAAAAGCGTTAGATTTGAATGGATTTTCGCTTAATATTAAAAAAATTCCGTTTTCTGCAACCTTCTCTGGAGTATTTAGGATGAGAAATATCCAGTGACGGTATAAGGCCTGGTAAAGCTAAAGTAGAAGCCTTGACCAACATCCGTTAAACAAGTTAGGCAATTCATGGGACCAGCGGGATATTTCCGAAAGTTTGTACCCGAGTTTGCCAGCAGAACCGCATATATAACGAGATTAACAAAGCAGGAGGTCTCGTTTGAATGGGGCGTGGAGCAAGACAGTACGTAATATGTCATTTGACATCCAGACTCTTACTTGCGGAATACAATCCAGAACTGCCGACTGAAATATATACCGACACAAGTATGGGTATGGAGGTATTTTGATCCAACTACATGGAACGCAACCGAAGGTAGTAGCGTATTTTAGTAACAGTACGACCGACATTGAAAGTAAGTGTCACTCATATGAGCTTGAACCGCTGGCAATTATACAGGCATTAAAACACTTTCGCAGTTATTTGTTGGGTCTTAAGTTCAAATTAGTTACGGATTGCAACGCCATCAAGGCTACAGCTAACAAGAAGGATCTGATGCCTCGTGTGGCCCGCTGGTGGATGTACATGCAGGATTTTGATTTTGAAATATCGTATAGAAAAGGAAGTAACCTACCCCATGTAGATTACAAGTAGGAACCCTGTTGAAACAGTTTGGAGAGTAGCACACCGTGACTGGGCATATATAGAACAAAAACGGAACGAAGAAGTCCAAGACCTACTCAGACGGCTCAGGGAGGGTGATGTCAATTCTAATCAATATACTGAAAGAGACGGAATGTTGTATCACAAGCGTTCTAAGAAAGACGGTACTGTGAACCTGCAGTGGTATGTCCCAAGGCAAAGTCGATTAGGATTGCTTCGTATATTTCATGACGAGCAATGTCATATTGGCGCTAAAAAGACGTATACATCTATTTCTGAGCACTATTGGTTTCCACGTATGAAAAACTTTATCAAATGTTATATCAAACATTGTGTAATGTGTGCGATCAAGAAAACAAGAACAGGGCCACTGCAAGACACCATAAAATCTGTGGAAAGCCAAAAGAACCCTTCCACACCTTGCATATGGACTGTTTGGGCCCTCTTCCCATGGCTAACGAGAAGTACAAACATATTCTTGTTATCATCGACGCATTCACACAGTATTGCATTCTGACCCCCATGACGTCAGTTACTACGGTTGAAGCTCGCGAGAAACTACAAAATGTGCAGGTCCTCTTTGGAACTCCCAAAAAACTTATTATGGATTCTGCGACATCCTTTAAAAATACAACGTTTCCCAAATATCTAGACGCCTGGAAAATAGAATACCATTACGTTACACCAGATATCCATAGGGGAAATGGACAAGAGGAAAGATACATGCGAACAATTCGTAACCTACTTAGGATGGAAACTATCACCAAGTCAGAATGGCCGAGTGGCTTATGGAAGATACAGCTGGTATTAAACAGTACTGTCCAAAAGTCTACGGGTATGACCCCGCTTCAACTTTTGTTAGGGGTTAATGGCTTCACCCCTCTGATACAAGCTCTATTGCAAAATATTTCGGAAGATTTAACGCCTGTTCGTACTCGGGAGATAGACAGGCAACGAGTTTCACAAAAGTTATCCCAAACAAATGTAGAAGAGAGTAATCGTAAAACGAAAAATTTCACACATTTTACTTCAGGCAATTTTGTTTTAATGCATCGTGATTCACAAATTCATATCAGTAAAAGCGATTATGAGTTTTTAGGCCCGTCGAGGTGAAATGTCTTGAAAATGGTCGGTATGAACTTAAGAAAGTTAGTACCAGTATATCTACGAAGGTAAGGTGCTTTCTGATGCTTGATGGTCTCTGTCCCGGTAGTGAAAGAGCCAAGTGGTGGCTGCGGTCCTCACTATGCACGATATGCTTGATGGTCTCTGTCCCGGTAGTGGTAGAGCCAAGTGGTGGCTGCGGTCTCCACTATGCACGATATGCTTGATGGTCTCTGTCCCGGTAGTGGTAGAGCCAAGTGGTTGCTGCGGTGCCCACTATGCACGATATGCTTGATGGTCTGTGTCCCGGCAGTGGTAGAGCCCAGTGTTGGCTGAGGTCTCCACTATGCACAATATGACTGACGGTCTCTCTGTTTAGGTATGTGAATGAGAAGCTCCGAGAACGTCGCCAGAATCAAGTTGGCCGTGTTAGCTAGAATAATTAATTTTATGTATCCAGCAAATCAGATGCTTTATTGCCTTTACACTTTTTACTAGGACAAGCACTTTTATTGTATTTTCGTATTGAATACAAATTAATTCTAGGATACGCTTAACTTTTGTTCGAATTAGATGTTTTACTTTTTATACGATTTCTATTAATGGGTCAATGTAACCCCATAAATATGTCAAAAATATTGTTATCAACTAGGAAATGCTTACTTTGTAGATAGTAATGCCATAAATATGTCAGAATATTGTTATTAACTAGGAAATGCTTACTTTGTAGATGTATGTAATTCCATAAATATGTCAGAATATTGTAACTAGGAAATGCTGACTTTGTAGGTTTATGAGGGCCGCTACGGGTCAAGGAAAACGTTGCGGTTGACTAGGCCTAATTTTAGCATATATTTAGAAATAAAAGAGGATGATAGTCAGTCAATCGCAAGATTTTCCGGTGCTCGGATATATTGCCGCTCTCTCATTTGATTTGTACTCAAATAAATCGCACGTGTAGTATTTGAATTTTATGTTTTGTTTTGTTTTTTTTATTTTATTACCTTTAATTGTAAAATTTCTAATATATATATATATATATATATATATATATATATATATATATATATATTTTGGATTACGGATTCGATCCAGTTATTTTCTTTCCTTTCCAAGTTTCGTGTGTCAAGGTATTTAGTGAGGCGCGTGGCCACAATTAAAAATTTCGGTGCGAATTGTGAGACCTTGAGACATTTCAGTAGTGCCAATGCGTCAACGTTTGCATTGTGTGACCTTGAAGCTGTGTGTTCCAAAACTCTCGATTCTTACCTACTGTGTTAGCCTTTTCAGTTAGCGATTTGTGTTCTACAGAGTTGCAGATACTGCATATCGCACCCCTTCTTCTAAAGTGACATAAGTAAAAAATACAAATTGTGAGAAAAGTAAGATTAAAAATATTATTGGTATGATTTTATAATTTTATGCTTTTAATTAAATACTTATAGTCATTATTTTAACGCTATATATAAGTTAATATGTTTCTCTTTGTATATACAGGTAAATTATGATTTAAAAATTTTTTTGTAAGCAAACGTCCGCCCTTTTTGAGTTGTCATTTTTTTATGATTGTGACTATACAACAAATTTTGATTTATGACATCAATAGTAACTGTAAAATGATGTTGAAGAAACAAACATTTATTTTCTTTATTTAGCATAAACAAAGTTGTTAATACTAAACAGAAAACAAAATACTGAAAACGTAGAAAAATAATTCTATGGAAAGATACAAAAAATAAAAATTATTTCGAAAAGATTACAATAATAAATTAATTGCCTATATTAAGCTATTATAAAAGTCGGCGTAATACTTTTCAATGTGATTATTTTCCAAGCAAAGGCAATAAGTCTTTTTTTTTGTTTTCTTTTATTTTTAGTGGAGTGTGGTACGCTTGTTTCAAAGCAGGAACTGTTCCTTCCATTGTGGCAGTATTTCTTCTCATAGTCTTAGAAAGATCGACTTCCTGGAATTCTAAATCGCTGTAAGAAGTCTTACAATAAAGTTTTGTGGTGGATTCCTTATTAATTCTAAACATTTTTATGTCTGAGATCTTGAATGCATTAAAGTTGAGACCTAATTGATCGACTAGATCCTTTATTTAAAAAAAATCCGAATGAGTCATATCGTTTATATTGTAAGGGTCTCCGCGTTTCTTTGCTGTACGTATTATTTGTGCATATTGCGATGGTACATAAATTGGGCCGGATTTTAAGGCCTTTTTATCTCTTTCTCAATGGTTGAATGGACACTGTCTTCTTCATTTTGAGTTTGGCCTGTTGTTAAATATTTGTGAGTAATAGAGTTGATAGTTGCAATTTCTTTAAGGCGTAAACATACATAGCCACTAGATACTCATTTTTCTGTTGACCGCAACAATTGTCCGAGTAAAAAACAATGTCCATTGGTCCTTCCGGATGAGCTGCATCCATAACTTTTTTTCAATAAACTTCAATACACAAGTTGCAATTTCTGCGGCGCCGGTTGCCTTCACCTTCATGCCATAAATAACATTCTGTTGTCCCAGTTTTAGTTCGGATATCGTAAAATTGTAATTTTTTAATTTCGATTTATAATAGAACACGGATACATCTCCTCGAGGTGTTGGTAGAACAGCTTGTAGGTCGTAGACCGCTACAATAACATTTTTGTTGACTCGAGATTTATCAGCTTCTTTTTCCTGTCGCGATAACTGTTTCTCCTTTTGGTGTGTTTCGTATCTCATGCGTAATGCTTCCTTTTCCTCACCTTCCGCATTTTAAAATGCAATACATAGTTCGCATTGATCCTTCTTCTGTGAAAAAAATCCTATGTTACATTATTCTTCATTAAATATTCTACTGTACATTAATAAATTTGCGTATGGTAAATTCGATTCAACGCGCTCCTGTCTATGCTTAGTCTTAGTCCCTATATAAATCTGAGAAGATTTGCCCCCTTCAATGTAATTGTGCTCGGTTTGAGCACGGAGATAGTGGGATTCAATTCTAGGAATTGGATCGATATGTTTTCGTACACTATCTTAACTTCAACTCCAACTGTAGGGTGTTTGTTGTGTTTTCCACGTAAATCAGTTGCAACGAAACCCGTTGTATCTTTTTTTGCTAAAACCGTTCTAATTGGGCGATCGTTAATGTCAAGAGTGGCTTTAAAAAAAGTTTTACAAACTCTTATACGATTACCATTTACTTCGAAGTAAAATGCAGAGTTTAAGTTACGATGATTTTCGGTTGACGAATATCCATATTTAGGTTTTATTGATTGGGTATCAGCAGCAATGTAATTTCGTTGTTTAGACAAATTACCAAGCGCCCAATAGCTACTAAAAATCTCTTGCCTTCGATTTTCGTCTATTTTTTTGGAGCATTGCAGTTTACACTTAACTCCACGAGAAGGACGTAGACGTCTTTCTTTATACAGCTTCCTAATTTTTGAAGCAGGCACATAGGATTGTCCGGAATTTCTTTTCTGTTTTGACTTATTTATACGCCATTCTTCTGGATGCGCTATTCTTTTTTTGCCTTTCTTCTTCACTTGCTTTTCCTCTGAGTCTGCCCCTGCTGCTTCTGTATCTAAGTCTTCTTGTCTTCTTAGATTTGCTGTATCACTTTCGCTTGATTGATTTGCAATGTTCGGTAAATTTTCGAAGTTCGGATTTTCGTCCGTATCGTCAAAATCTTCGTGGTCACTATTTATTGGCGATATCTTGAAATTTAAGAGTTTTCGAATGCGCAGTCTAGTTAGTACTAGCGGATCGTAGGAGGAACAGAAGTCTATGTTGATTTTGTTGTTCCTTGAGCTAATGCGTCTTCGTCGGTTCTTTCAGGCTGCGCTTCCTGTGCTAAAGACACCAGCAATTTTCCACGGCTGAAGCTCATTCTTACAATCTGTAAAACAAAATTAATTCTAACAAATTTAAAAAAAACCGTTACAACTTAAACAACTGTGTATACTTCGTTCACTTTTTATTCTCACGGCAATAGGCTTGTATTTTTTTTTTAAATTGGTATTATAAGTTGTGTTTTTGATATTAATGACGGAAATGCGACATTAACCTATAATTTCGATACGTTGCCGCAGATAATTATGTATATAAATATTTTATTAATTTCATCAAGTGGAATTAACTGACCTAAATAAATGGCATAAACAGAATTTAGAAATGTAATTTATGATTTTCTTTTATAGACGAAGCCGTAATAGCAGTAAAGCAGTAATGATATCAGAATAAATGAAGTTCCGGTACTTTTATTTATAATAATTATGATGGCTCCATTCATGATTTGCAAATTTGAACAAGTGTCATCAAAATTTTGTAAATTGAACGAATATATTTTTTCAAGAATGAAAAGTGATTGAAGATTTCGTATTAAGTTTCCATCAAGTTCGTTTTAATTGCAACATAAACTGTTTAATATACATTAATAAATAACATTAAAAATTTGTGTGGAAATACTTATTAATGATAATTGTTAGGTATCTATAGTTTCTATTTAGTATTTTCTGAAAATTGTATTTCACTTTTCTTTTCTTACCATATTTGGTAAAAATATTACATGAGAATAGGGAATGAAATAAAATTCAACCATGTACTACACATAACCAAAAATTACAAGGCCTACTTCCGCGGGGATAAAATGCGAACAGATTATAACAATAAACCACTATTTTATCATTAAAAATGTCATAACTCTAAATATTTCTTAAACAATTTTTGATTTTATACATTAAAACTATCAACTACAAATAATTAGTAAATACAAAATATCTACCCTTAATCAAAAATAGTGTTGCAATTCGAAATATGACGTTATAACAAAATACTTTTTACACAATTATATAGCACAAAAATGACACAAGTCAAAATATGACACTTTTACACATCTTTGCCTCAGCATTGACAAAGCTCAACTAAGAAATGTCACTTTTGATGGGGGAAGAACCCATAATTCGATAATCTTGAAAAACGATATTAGCGACCTCTATTTAATAATTGTAGAAAGTGGTTTTACTTTTACAGATGAAAACCATAAGGTTTTTATTAGGTTTGCTGACATAAAAACAAAAACGTGTTTTTTTGACTTGTGTCACTTTTGAAGAGGGGGTGCGATATAATTTCGTATATTTAAGTGAGACCGTTTAGGTAGTTCCGTAATTGGTTGTGTGAATATTATAAGAATATTCGAAATAAGTTTTCCCGTTAAAATGGTCTAGTAGTTAATAATAGTTTATACTATGTATATAGTAACCACAAATGTAAATTTGAAGTGTAGACAAATCTACTAAAACGAGAACTAAAATAAAATACTGACCAAGATATTTAAAAACGGTTGTCAATCTTCCTGATAATACAAAACCATAAATTCAAAAGTTTAATTAGACAGATCCTGTAAATTAGATTAATTATAGAACCGAACTCAATTAGAAAGCCCGGTCCCGTACTGACCGTATCGTTGTAGCAAAACCTGCCATCGGCGTATTCGCACCCAATGCCATCCAGAGAGGAAACATCCTGACCCATAAATTCGGTTCTTTTGTTAGTTTCTTAACTTAAGATTAGTTACGTTTCGTATTTTTGTATGATTAAACGCGAATTTTTGGTGAAATTATTTAAGTCGAAAACCATTGTACTATTTTCTATCAACCAGTGTTAAAGCAGGTAGCTAATTATGCAAACGGACCACTCTGTCTCCAAAAATTTGAGCTATAAAACCGTATCCTATTAATATAGTTAAAAGAAGCGTGGATGGGCTAGTTTACATACGTTGCTTCTGATTGATCCCCAGTATTAAAATTAACTAACCATGTTGTTTTTATACACTATAATATTGCTGTATAATATTATACTATTTTTGTTTGTTAGTATGCTCATGCTTAGTATTTACTTATTTATAGCTTATATGTATCTTAGTCGTAACTATTCAGAAGCCCTTTTCCTCTTCAGCCTTGGTCTATCCATTCACGTTGGTGTTACGATGTTTTGTGTTATTGTATAGTTTACAATCATCAGATGTGGTTATTTTTATGTAAAAAAAAAAAAAAGATTTAGAGTTATTTGAATATTTGTGATAATTGGTTTGTGTGCATGTTGTTTAGTGGGGTGTACCGTGCTTAGTGTGGTTAATCTGATTCGTTAGCCGGTATCATGCTAGGTCGTCATGGAATAGACGGAGGGATGAGGAGGGCACATGGAACATTATCTAGGAATTCTTCTATCTCCTCGAGGAGGTCGTCAAGGAGTTGAGTTAGGATCGCGGGGGTGTGTTAATTTTGGTTTTGGTTTTTTCCGTGGGAATTGAGGAAAACGGTAGTAAGGATCTCTCGGGTTGAGATTGTGTCGCCAAAGATTCTTTTGTGTGTAAAGTTTTCTGTAGTGTTTGTATTCTGTGTGTGATGGGTGGTATTATTGTGATGTCGCTAGGGTACCTGAAAGGTAACCTGTGTATGCGTTCACAGGAAGCGATGGAGGAATGGAAATTGGGGTTTTATTGGTGTATATGGGTGCTCGGAAATCCGTAACAGGGCATATGTATGTTTTGTAGGTGTGTTGTAGTGTTTTGGGGTGGCAACCTCTGATTCTAACCCGGAGGGCGCCCAGTAGGTGTGCTTGGTTTCTTATCCTGTTAAGAGTTTTTTGTACATCGGGGAGCCAATTAAGGGTTTTAGTAAAGAGTATTCCTAGGTAGGTGACTTCGTGTTGGAGTGGGAGTCTTTCTTGATTTAGTGAGAGGGAAAAATTCCGGTCGGCTAGCTTTGCACATTTATCTTCTTAGGATGTCGGAAGAGGACTGTTTGGGTTTTGGTGGGATTGGCCGTTCCGCTGTTCCGATAAACCGCCCAGAAGGCGGTGTCATCCACAAACTGCGTTACGACCACTTTGAGTTGTGTTACTTTGGGAATGTCGGATGCGAAGATTGTGTAAAGAATCGGGGCTAAGGTAGAACCGTGCGGTGCAATTGCTGTAGGTTGAAAAGGATCGGAGAAGGTATTTAATATTTTTACCCGAACTGACCGATTGGTCAGGTGAGAGCAGGAGTTTGGAAAAGGGGTCGAGTATGTTAAGGTTGCGGACTTGTATAGAAGACCGACATGCTTGCTTAATGTCCAGAAACACAGCTAGGTTGCATTGCTTGTGATTGAATGTCCTGGTGGACTCTGTAAGCCGCTTCAACAAGGGATCGTGACACGTTCAGTTGGGACGGAAGCGGAATTAGCTGTTGGGACGGAGATCGTTGAATTTTAGGTAGTCCCTGAGTCGCTTGGCAAGAATCTGTTCGAAGCATTTTCCGAGGCAACTCAGGAGGGAAATGGGTCTGTAGATGAAGGATGTGGTTAGGTTGGAGTGGGGTTTGGGTATCATGACGGTGGAGGCCGATTTTCAGTCCGACGGGAAGTGGGATAGAATTAGGCATTTATTGTAAATTTCGGAGAGTAATCGGAGGGCTGGGTCATGTAGGTGCCGGAAAATTTTGCGATTAAGGCCGAATTTTTTCCCTTTTTGAAGTACCAGTTGACCTGGTCGGGCGTGATGGGAGCAAAGAATGGATTCTCGTTATCGAGTTGGATTTCGGGAAGGTTAAGGCTGCGGAATTCTTCAATGCGACTCTCAAGGAGTGCCTTGAACCGGTTGTCGAACTGGGGATCGGAAAATGGATTGGAGGTGGAGACCGAAGAAATCGGTCTTTCCTCGGTCGGAGGAGATTAGGTTGCCCTGAAAGTCGGTTAGGTGAGATTTAGGGTTTACTTTCCTTATGGTCAGTCTATCGAACTGTTGGCAGAAGAGTTTTCCATTTCTGTAATCAACTGGAAGGTGGCTTTGGTCCAGGAGTCTTCGGCGTGTTTGAATACTTCTCGTCTGATTAAGGTGTTGAGGCGATTGTATTCGGTCTTGGAAGCCACCTCCCTATATCGCCAGAATAGTATACTAAAAAAACAAATTTCATAAGACCAGACTTGAAGACACGAATTCAAGTTTATAAAAACGAGTATTTTAAAGAATGAGAGCTTCACGGTCTTAATTGCCAAAAATACGGTCGCGAATTAGCTCACATGAAAGTTTTCCATAAGACACATCCTGTTTTTGATACATTTTGTAAGAGTAACATGCATGACATAATTCCTGATCAAATGGAAGCAAATTACAAAAAATAATTTGTGTTCAGGAGTAATAAAATAGTATTTTACGTTACTTATAATGTAATACATTTTGTTTGTTTTTTATTTGTAAATTACATTAAAAATACGAATTTATTGTATAAACGGGTTACCAATTGTCACAATTACTGTCACATATACACATGCTATTAATGACAGTTAACTTTAGTATTGGGTAACAAATAATAGTATATTATAATACGAGTGTATAAGCAAGCTTTTTAAGCGCGCACAAAAAGTTTGAAGAAAACGAGTGAAACGAGTTTTATTTAATGTTGTAAGTGCTTTAAGGGCGCTTATACACGAGTTTTATACACTATTTTTTAGTACGCATCCTTTCTTAGAATGATTGCCATTTTGATTTTATTCCTTAATTTATTTATCAGGTATTTATAAATCAAAAGACACGTACATTAAGGAGTACGAAAAGTTGAAAGCTTGGATGAGTGAAAAAGACTCTACGACTGTAACTGAACCTTTGATGCTAGCATACATGATGAAAATGGTAAAATTTAGTATATCGTCGTGGTAAATGCAATAGGTCGTATGTCAAAAATTTCTCAATTTTGGTTTATTGCACCATAGTGGCCAGTTGAGTGATCTACACTACCTCCAATAGATCTTATGTCGTTGGAGCAATAAGAAATGGACTATCCTCACTCTTGCAAAAAGACGAATCGTCACGGCATTGATATTGGTCACTGTAAACAGTTGTATGACAGACCTCTTCATAATATGTTAGTAATGTTTTTGTTTATTTGTATTCCTTGTTCTTGACTTTATACCTACTAAAGAATTCAACAAATAACACAATGTAAGTAATTTACCAATCATTGTTTTTTAAAATGTACTTTATAATTACATTAGGTATTGTTGTTAGTTTTAGAAAAATTTTCAAGTTTATTTCTATAGATAAGCTAACTTTACTTTTTGTCTCATTTACTTACTGCCAAAGTAATTATTTGTTCATGGTTGACAGTTTTAATAAGACACTGTTTATTTAGTTAAAGCCTAATTATAATAATGTACTTATTAATTAATTAAATGGAAATTTGGTACATACATCTTTGACATACAACCTTTTGCACCAGGCAATCCAGAACACCGGTTTTGACATACGACCCGTTTCACCTGTTACAGATTACTTTAAAAAGCTATCAAAATGATTGGAAGTCGTGCGCGGTACTTGGTATCTTTAGTAAAGAGCAACATTACTTCACCGGAGAATAATGGTAAGAATAAATAAGATTATGTCGCCACAAAACAATAAGATGTGGAGTGGAGATGATATTAGCTGAGGAGTATTAACAATTATCAAATTTTAAAAATCATTATTTTCTTCAAGACCTCAAGTAACCTGTGGAGTCGAAGGAACCACTGACGATATTATAATGGCGTTACAAGTTGAACCTGGGGCTGCAGTGAAACTTGAACTCTTCGAGCATCCGTTTGAATTCACTTTTCAAAATATTGGTTCAGAAATAGATATTGCGGAGGTTAATAATACTTTGACCGTTGAAACACCAATTTTAGAACACGCAGAATTATTGTTGAGGGAACCTTCGGATATAGAGATAACAGGAAAGGAGAATATACAATCAGCCCCGAGATAAAATGTAGATTGTGATAATAATATGACGATGGCTGAACATCTAAGTAACCCTGAACATTCACTATCTAACATCAGTAGTGACTCTGAAGATCTGTATCAATCTAAATTTGATAAATCAAGTTCATCAGAAAACTTAAAGGAGTGTTCTATGCAGTCTGGCAACCATGGTAATGCACCTAGTGAGCACGTCAATTAAAGAAAACGAAAAGGGCAAAGCAATTGTAAAGAGTAGAAGAGGTAAAAGCTATACTGATTGCTAGGCAAGTCTTATGTGGTTTTAAGGAGAGTGAAGAGTTCGGAAAGTATAGTGAGACGTCTAAAATGGAGTCTAAGACCATAGGTCCACGCTGTGGTGGGCATAGTGTATGTGCTCAAAAGGGTGAGCCAAAAACGGCCTTTAAGTGCGATACAATTAGTGATAACAACGCAGTTTCCTATTCACAAATTTTTGGAAGAAAACAAGTTGGGATTCCAAAAAACCATTTGCTACCTAAAACGTTTTGCCAACTTCCCCAAAATATAAAAGAATTGACATTGAAAACTCAAGAAAAAAACAAAGCTTTTGCTTTTATTTAACAGCAAAAAATGAAGAAACAACTAAAAATGAAATAAAAAACAAATTATCAAAAAAAAATTTTAATGTATAGGGGAAAAATGCTTACGATTATGGACCGCGATGCTTGAGCAGCCGCAGTCATCTGAAACGAATTTAAATAACCAGAAAGATGCAACTATGTCAACAGAGTTAGAGACCTGGTTTAACACTCTGCCAAAAGTTGAATCGCACTATTGTCGATCCTCTTCAAGTAAGTAATACCTGAGGTCAGTTTTTACAGCTTTCGAGACATGCATCGCTTATATCTAGAAAAATGTGCTTCTGAAAATAAAAGAAAAGTATTGTGGGGTACATTTCAAAATATTTAAAAAAAATTGTATCTAGAGATTTACACGCCAAAAAAAGATCAGTACAATTAGTGCACTTTGCACAAAAACGAATCACTTAATGAAGACATTTTTCAGAAACATATTTAAAAAAATCACTTAATGAAGACATTTTTCAGAAACATATTTAAAAAAAACCTATTAAAAAAAATTACAAGCTGTACTACTTTCGCCCCGTCCAGGGCAGTCCGAACCTCGGTATCCAATGTAAGCCCTTACTCATGTAAAAGCCTTTGTGATTTTGATTACAAATCTCTTAATTCCAAAAAAAGAACTTAGCGTTTTTACGCTCTCCGTTCCGGCATCGTGATCTTCGCCGCTTCGGAGTTAGATCTGTCACTGCTTGCATCCAGATAATACGTAGAAGCGGTCATCAGTAGAGGAACCACAGCCTAGCAGCAAGCAGCAGCCGCCGAAATACAGCAGGAGCGAAGAACAGCATAAAGAAGCATCCAGGACACTGCCACCGCCAACTACAGGATCGACGCCGGGTAAAGAAATAGATATTAGTTTAAAAATATTGTTTTAATTAATTTTAATTTATTGTTTCATTTTAACACTTGTTTTCCTCCTTTTCTATTTGGGTCTCTGATCTCCAAGTCTGTATTCCTCGGGCTATGAGACTGCACCTCGGCGAAGACCTGGCCTTTCTTTAAAACAATTTATTTCTTTACTACTTTTTCAAAAACTTACTAACAACAACCGCGATGGTTAAGCACGGTCGCCACCGTGCTACCGTAACGGTTGTATCCCCAACCCCCGAAACCGCCCGTCCGCCACACACACACACACACACACACACACACACACACACACACACACACACACACACACACACACACACACACACACATACGAATACACCCTCGACTCGCCATCACCATCCTCACGTACACGTTCCCAGTCAAACGTCTCGTCCATTTCTACCTCATCCACATACTCCTACATCTCAACACGCTCCACCGCCTCCACAAAACCACACAAACCCGCACACACACACACACACACACACACACACACACACTAACCCGCCCTATTACCCACACCCGCCCAGCCACATGTACCTGACGTAATTTCTACACCTAACCCCACCCACTCTCAATCCTCAAGTTATTGCATCCGCAATATCTCGAGGTCCATAACCACACAGGCATCCCTATTCACTTCCCTTAAACCTCTAAACCTTCCCTGGTTAAACTTAACGTTTAACCACAACCATACCTGTCTCTTACAGACCTCCTCACCCTTGCCGGATGGTACACAGCTTAGGGTGCGATACCATTTTGGTGAACCCTATCCCACCTATCCGGTCCCCGTCTCTCCAACTCCAACTCTAGACCTCCCTCCTTTTCCTGCGTGATTCGTCACGTATATAAGGATATCCCTAGAACCCGAGATCCTCGGTGCGATCGATCTTCCACACGTGAGGAAGGCCGTTCGAATCACCGCTAAGGCGACCAACACCCCACATCCCTTATCCGTATCATAACCTCGTCCCAAATTACTCTCGAGTACCTCCTCGCACGCGGTGTCGTCATGTTCGGGCGACACTACAGTTGCGAACCCTCCCTTATCCCTCAACCTTTCCCAAAGTATCCTCCACCCAGGTAGGGCATACTGCTGAAGAGTGTCCTACCCGTGCAATCCGTTGTCCTAACTGTGGCGAAAGCCACAGATCCTCGTCCTGCAAATCGTCCCCAAGGTGTAACAACTGCGGGGAAGCTCACCCTACCGTTTCCTTCAAGAGCCGGAAGCGGCGGGAACCTCCCAGTTCTCCGTCGAAGATAGCTTCCCTCGAACCTATCCTGTCTTCCGAAGAGTCCGACTCGGAAGACACAGCCCACCTTAAACCCTCTCCCGGCACCGAATCCCTATCCATCAAAGACTTCCTTCAAATCCCCACCCACTCCCTCTTCCAGATGTTCCCCGACCGGCGAGATAAGGTTGTCCGCACCCTAGATTCGCTATCCCGAAACTTCTTCCAACGGAGGATCAACATCTGCGTATCCGGTACGCGGATGAAGGTCGCCGTAATTCGCCAACCCAATCCTTAACTCCTTCCACAATGGATATCCTAGCAGGGACAGTTAATTCCAGGGGCATTCGTCGGAAACGCTCCTTACTTAAACACTTTTTACACACACATAATATACACATCCTTTCCACTACGGATACAAAACTCACACCCGGATGCAGACTTAATGTTAACACATTTCACACCTATGTAAACAATAGTCAACACGGAAACGCCCTCTTAATTAAAAATTGCTTCCCATCCACTCCTTTTCAACTTCCCACGCACCTACAGCATTTCGAATGCGTTGCTCCGACAGTGCACTTTCCCACTCCTGTAGCAAACGATGTCGTTCCATACCAGTATAGACCAGAAGGTATAATTAATTTCAAACTGGATTTCTGTCATGCACGGCAACCCCTTTCAATACGAGCGCGAGCTTCAATCGCAATCAGTGTGAGATCAAAATTATACAATGGGCCTTGCCCTATTGAAGAAAGTAAATACCATCATCTGCAGATACAAAACTATTAATTCCAGAGATTTTTATACCAGACTACAGTTTAAATACAAATTTTACTTTTTAAAAACTCTTTTAAGTAGGTATTTACTTACTTTGTTTTATGCAAGTATGTAGGTATTTAATTAAAATAAATACTTATGATATTTTTAAATAAATATTTAAAAAAAAATATTTTGTTTTGTATTTTAAATTTAACCTTACCTCTTAAACATTTTAATTGTTTCTATAAGTGTCTAATTAAACAGAGATTTCTAAACAGATTTCCAATTTATAAAAAAAATTACTTTTTCATTAGTCTAAGCTTACTTTTTAACGTTTATATAAGTGTATAATAAATATAATTTGGATAATTTATTTCATTCTAAATACTTAATATTAGCTTATTATTATAAGTTTTTTTTGTTATAAACGAATAAGTTCGAAGGGAAATATGTAATTAAAAATTATTAATAATTTTATTAAATACATAAATAAAAAGTTTACCTCGAGTAGGATTATTTGTATCTTTACGATATTGCAGGTTCACATTCCATTATTATAAGTAATTTGATTTTAATCTCATTATATTTAGAATTTACATCAGCTCTACATACATGAAGACAAAATTTGCGTCGATGGGGGCTTGAATCTCGATGGCGCAGATGGTTAGCGCGGTACTTTGTCAAAGTACAGGTCCTAGGTTCAAATGCTACTCGAGGTAAACTTTTTATTTACGTAAAATTATTAATAATTTTTAATTACATATTTACCTTTGAATTTATTCGTTCATAACAAAACTTGTAATAAATAAATAATAGTCAAGTTGCTTTGGTATGTCTAAATCCTTGAGATATTGCAGGCTCACATTCCATTAATATAAGTAATTTGATTGTAATATCATTATACAGGGTGTCCCAGGATATTATGACACATTTGAAGCGCTTATAACTTTTAAACCAATTGAGATAGAAACGAGAAGTTTTCTCAGGTATGCTTTATCTATCAAAAAGTTTTATTCTGACTTACAATCATTTTTTTTCATTTATACAGAGGGTTGAAAAAAAATTGTCAGTTTTTAATTTAAATTTTTTATTCTTTTTTTAATGAAACACCCTGTGTGTTGTGGCATCTTTCGATAGAGGCATTCTTCCACTTTCTAAAAATGTATAGTTTGCTATGCTTGTAAAAAAAATAACACAATTATTTAAATTTTTATGGCAACATGTTCGATACAAATAAAAATTCAACAAAACAGAAAACATTTTTAATTACCATATACGTTGTTATGTATATAACAACGTTATTATCTTTTCAAACTAAATTGCTGGATGTGTCCCCTATTATTATCAATGCATTTTTGAAATCTTCTTTCTTTCTTTCTCCTTTACCTTCTTATACCTTTTACAGTGTTTAGGGGACCAGACACACCGAGCCGCAGAGAGGGCACCCATCCCATTTCCGACCATGCAAGCCGCTGCTTAACTTTCAATATCTCAGTACTAGATGGTTTCCCACTCTGCCGTACTGCCGGTCGCATTTTTGAAATCTAAACTCCAAATTTTTGAAAGCATTTTACAGCATTTCCTGAGTAGTGCTTTCAAAAATATTGATTATGTTATTTTTGAGTTGGTCCATAGTCTGTGGAACGGGCGAGTAACAACGATCAAGTAGGCAAGTCAAAAGTCAAAATGACAATTGAATTACTATTTTATTTGCTAGATTTTGTCAAATCATTTATTGACATTATTTTCTCGTTGTCTTTATCGCACACTTTTAATTAAAATGATATACACAGATCAAGAAAAAGCAGAAGCTGTACTTCTATACAATAAAACTAATTCTGTAACAATAACCAGAAGAAGGTTTCGGTTGAAGTTTCAAAAAGCACCTCCATGCAGAAATGCCATCATAAATTGGATCAGGAAGTTTAAAGAAACTGCCTCAATTAAAAGAAAATACAGATCTATAATCCCACAACATCCAAGCTATTTGAATCGCCTGTTGCAAGTAAGTGATGTGTTAATACAAAATAATGACATGATTTCGATCAGAAAAATATCTGCTAATGTAAACTGTTCTAAAAGTGAAGTTCAGAGATGTTTAAAAATTCTAAACCTTACTTCTTACAAAATCCAAACCTTCCAAAAGCTTCAACCGCGAGATATTGAAAAAAGATTATTGTTGTGTGAGACCTTATTGGACTTGTTTAACCACCAACCTGGTATTACTGTTATAATGTCAGATGAAGCCGCTTTTCATATAGATGGAAAAATCAATAAGCATAATTGTAGAATTTGGGGAAGCGAAAATCCTAGACGATTCAATGAATTTGAGCGGGATACACCAAAAGTGAATGTATGGTGTGCTGTTTTAAAAGAAAAATTGTATGGACCGTTCTTTTTTTCCGAAAAAACTATTACTGCAATTATTTATACGGATATGCTCGAAAACTTCTTTTATCCACAGTTGGAACAAGATGGGATAATACAAGAAGTATACTTTCAGCAAGACGGTGCCCCTCCCCATTTTTCTCAGATAGCCAGAGAATCTGTAGATAGAATGTTTGGTCAGAGGTGGATAGGCAGAGCCGGACCAATAGAATGGCCGGCACATTCTCCTGCACTAACTGTGTCTGATTTTTTTATATGGGGTTATGTTAAGGATCGTTGTTACTCACCCGTTCCACACACTATCGACCAAATCAAACATAATCAATGTTTTTGAAAGCATTACTCAGGAAATGTTGGAAAATGCTTTCAAAAATTTGCAGTTTAGATTTCAAAAATGCATTGATAATAATGGGGGACACATCCAGCAGCAATAGTTTGAAAAGATAATAACGTTGGTATGTATTTTCTATGATAATTAAAAATGTTTTCTGCTTTGTTGAATTTTTATTTGTATCGAACATGTTCCCATAAAAATTTAAATAATTGTGTTAGTGTTTTAAACTATACATTTTTAGAAAGTGGAAGAATGCATCTATCGAAAGATGCCACAACACACAGGGTATTCCATTAAAAAAAGAATCAAAAATTTAAATTGAAAACTGACAATTTTTTTCAACCCTCTGTATAAATGAAAAACATTGATTGTAAGTCAGAATAAAACTTTTTAATAAATAAAGCATACCTGAGAAAACTTCTCGTTTCTACCTCAGTTGGTTTAAAAGTTATAAGCGCTTCAAATGTGTCACAATATCCTGGGACACCCTGTATTTAGAATTTACATCAGTTCTGCATACATAAAGATAAAATTTGCATCGATGGGGGCTTGAATCTCGATGGGGCAGATGGTTAGCGCGGTACTCTAGCAAAGTACAGGTCGTATGTTCAAATCTTACTCGGGGTAAACTTTTTATTTATGTATTTAATAAAATTATTAATAATTTTTAATTACCTAATATTAGCGTTTGAAGGTTAGGTATGTTTACATAAAAATTGGATTTATGTCAACAAAAGTGGCCAACATTGACGAGCAAACAGCCGTATGTCAACCTGGCTTGCCGTAATATTTATCTTACGTCAAAAAGACAAATTCAACGGCGGCGATGGGGCGTTGTTTGGGCGTAAATGTGCGTGCATGTACCTGTGTGATCGTGTGGGTAAGTGTGAACGCCTGCACATGTGTGTGTGTGTGTGTGTGTGTGTGCGTGTGTGTACGTGCGTGCTTGCGCGCGTGTGTGTGCGTGTGGGTGTGCGTGCGCATGTGATTAGATTTTGAGAGATATTTAACCGCGGCGAGGGGGCGTTATTCGAGCATAAGTGTGCGTGCGTGTACCTGTGTGATCGTGTGTGTACGTGTGAACGCCTGAATGTGTGTGTGTGTGCGCGTGTGTGTACGTGCGTGCTTGCGTGTGTGCCTGTTTGCGCGCGCGTGTGCGTGTGCTTGTGCGTCTTTGCATGCGTGTGAGCGTGTGGGCGGGTGTGAGTGCATGTATGAGTCAGATGTATGCTAGTATACACGATAACTCCAGAACGATACGTCGTATGTACTTGAAGTTTCGTATTTAGATTTAATTTTATTTCTCCTGGAGAGGATTCAATTTTGGGAGAAATTCACTGGAGCTGATGAGGTATTATTAGGCGCAGCTTTTTGATTTTAAGCTTTATATTTCAAAGCTTTCAAAACACCAACACATAGATTTTAAAATTATATATTAATTATGTTTTATGGAAACTTTTGATACTATGCGTAATTTGGCGGAAAAATAATTCCTACGCTGGAATTTAAGCGTTCACTTAAATTTTCATCATCTGAGTAACGATCAATTATATAGCAAAACGTGTACAAATTTTTTAAAAATAATTAGATTTTGCATCATTTTTCATGTTTCTTAATATGAAGCCAAATAAGCCTTAAAAATTAATTAAATTTGAAATGCTGAAATGTCAAATCATGAATATGCAGCAGCTTCCTCAAAATGACACATGTTCTCTATTAAAGCTAATCTAATTTGACGAAAATAATGTTCCGCAATTAAAAAGTAATCAAATACTTCCATTCTTGGATACATTAATTTATTTTCTTTTAATTCTGTGAAAAGCGTTAGTAGCGATGGGTCAACTTTTTCATTTATTGGTGAAGTTATGGCCGAAACAAAGTTTTGACATTTTATTTTTGAACTATATATTTAGCTTCCCAGCACATAATATAATGCTTGCTTTAGTGTATCAGACTGTTCGATAATATCTAAAGTGAGCATTTCTTTCAAAACGTTTTCTTTGTGTCTCTCTTCAGTATCACTTTTTTTACTTTTGCAATAAATAATCAAATGAGTCCTGGTGTCTGAATCATAATTCCCTCGAATTATCTTGCATTCATATTGAGATAGAGTGATTAGTCTTAATGACACCTTAAACTCGTGAGGTCCAGGTACAGGCGTTCTGCTTCGAATTACAGAAAACAAATTCTCGAGTGCATTTTGTGTAAGGCGACTTCCCATTACATATCTGAAACCATAGTTATTTAAATATTGATCTTGAAGATCCAGAGACGTTTTTGTGGCAAGAAGAATTTCAGATTGTACAGGTTTCCAGTCAGATTTGCCTCCAATTTTAATCGCACAGATAATCATCATGAAGTTCACAGTCTCTCCATATATATTCTCATGGATGTTTGTGTAAGCAAGTTTTGTTGGTACTTATTATTTTGAACCGTTTAAATGCTGTCTTACAAAACCAGGCAGTGGTTGCATAGGTTTCACGTATTTTACCTCTTGCTATAAAACGCGCGAAATGGGATGGGTTGAACATGTGTTCCCTAAGTCGTGGCGCAACTTTCACATCATTCACTTCTGAGTCTAAATCAAATAATTGTTTAATGGCTCCAGTGTCAACACAGTTGCTGACAAGATTGTATTTTTCTTGAATGTCAAATGTTTTATGTCTAATCAGTGATATTGCTAGGTTTTTAAATACATGAACAGGATCAGGCTTTATGTGCAATCTTGCTAGCTTATTCAAAAGATGTGGACAAAAATTGACTATTTTCTCACGCCTATTGGCTGTACCGTGAAGTAGTCTCCAGAACCTTAGATTTAAGGGACTCATATATGATATTACAGTTTTCACTGTCACACCCACATCATTTGCACTCTTAATATATTGGAATATTTTTCTTAGAACTTTATCAGGACTGTATGATTTTTCAGTGAATTCATACCCAACTGTCTGCTTCCATCTAGTACTCATTCCAGCGAGCATAAATAGTAATGCATGCGATGCTAATTCCTTAGTACTATCTAAATTCCGAGATAATAACATTCTTGGCCTTCCCACTACAGACTTTGTAGAGTAATCATATTGGAGAGATGGTTTGATGACCATTTCGTCTAAAAGTAAAGCAGCATGTTTCTCGTGCGCCTCAAATGTCGCCACCTGAAATACAAAAATAAAAAGGTTTCAGTTAATTTTATTAGTGTTATTAATTTAACTTAAATTTCGATTTTAGAATTTTTAAAGCAGCCACTAACTGACTAAAGGTCAATGAAATGAAAATTGACCATCACCTTTAACTTGAGTATCTCAAAAACATCCTCTTGCAAATCTGGCTTAAATTTCAGATTTTCAATCCGGAATTGAAGCGTCCTAATAGCTGGCAGGGAACATTTTTGCCTACACAGTTCTTCATAACCTTTAAGTCCACATGCCATGTATAGCTTAAGTGCTTTCTGTATAGTTTCATCTGACCACTCTTTCCTCTATGATTGCCATATTTTAATAAATGAATTTGAACCTCCGAAAAAATAAAAATAAAACAATGTAATACTAATATTTAGGATTGTCGTTAAAGGTAATATTCTAGGGTAAATAATTCTACAAGTTGGCAGTATCATAAATAAAATTACAATATTGCAACCAACACATCTGTCATTTATTGTCGTTTATTATATCATAGCACTGCAGTTATCAAAATACCGAACAATTCGTGGACAAAAGGTGCTATTCAAGATTGGTTGACGGAACAAAAAATTCCATTTGACGTGTACTTTTTAAAAACAGTACGTGCCGAGTACGTATAAAGTATTATAATATTATTAAATCATTTTATGTATAATTGTAGAAACAAACCACCAAAACTATTTGTTGCGGATCAGCTGACGGAAAAGTATGGTCATAGAGTACTTCGACTTCCTCCCTATCATTGCGTTTAACCCGATTGAACATATATGGGGAATCACAAAATCATATTATAATAAACACATAGGTAGGGATGGATAACCAGTTGAAAATTGCTTAAATACTTATGTGGCAAGAAGCATTAGCGCAAGGGACACCAGAAATGTGGGACAACTCGATCCAGCATACGAAGGTCTTGTTCAGTAATGGTGGGATCGTGAAATAAGGTTCGACCATGGTGATATTGCACCTATAATAATTCGTATAAATCAAAATGAATCGGATAGCGATTAGGAAGATATTAGTGATTAAGTAATTGAACATCATGTGAATTTTTCTTTTCATCGGCTGATCATTCTAATAGTTATTTAAGGAATTTGCTGTGGGTTGTACCCAACTTGTTTCAGTGCAATTTGTTTTAATTAGTTGTACAGTTTGTTCAAATGATACCTAATTGTAGTTGTTATAAGTCGGAAATGTTAAATTTACTTTTTTTATAAATTGGACTTGTCTCGTAAATAATTAACAAAGAAATAAATAATTGCTCTGTTTTATTTTTACATATTTAACACGTTAGCGCCATGTACGCACCGATGGTCATTTTCGGACCAAATCAAGTAGTGTGACCACCGGTGGTCACGTAACAACCAAAATCGATCATGCCCACCGGTAGTCTCTTCAACCTGTTTAAAAAGTAAGATGTCCATTAGCGCGTGGGCAGGTGGGGCTTAACATGTTACAAACGCACACGAATACTTTCCACTGATACGTTTAGTCCCCTTGTTGTAACTGTATGTGTCATTCACATAACGATAATTTCAGATTAAACAAACAATTAAGAAACTTTTAACTGCTCATGCTTTTTATTCCTTGGATGCATTTTGTGAGCACAATTTTAAGTAAGCTAAAATTAATTTAGGAGTCACTATTTTATATTTTATTCTGTAACTTTGACATGTGTAAATGGATTAGTCCCATAATCACACAAATAAACTAAGAAAGCAATTACGCTTATCCTAAAGGAACAGTAAAGAACCATAACCTAAAATAACATAATCCATATGACAACACTGTTGACATTTTATTATACTGGTGACGTGCAACGTTTTTTGCTTTGCACGAACTTTAGTATTATACAACGTGATCAACCTCAAGTGTACTGTAGTGGTATAACAAAAATCCCTAGTTGTTAATATTGTTGTGTTTTGCAGTTGGCTGCTGTGGATTTTTAGTGTGGTTTTAGTCGTTTTAGATTATGTCATATTATACCTGCGTTTTTCTCTTTTGTATTTTCATGAGTTATTTACAAACTGTCTATATCAAGTAAATTTTTAGATGTATCCTATGGAAGTGTCCACACTGCAGTAAAAAAGAATTTACATTTGTACCCGTACAAGGTGTCGGTATTACAACAGTTGCGAGATAGAGATTTTCAGCTTAGAGTATACTACTGTCAATGGTTCAACAATACGATGAACAATGATTTACTGGATGTATCTTTTTTTCCTGATGAAGGTTGGTTTCATCTGTCCGGTTACATAAATAGCCAAAATTATCGTACGTGGTCTGCAGAAAATCCACATGTATTTCGAGAAACTACCTTACACCCTATCAAGGTCGGTGTCTGGACAGCAATGTCGCGACAACGAATATTTGGACCAATATTTTTCGATGGCACAATTACTGCGGCAAGATACAGGGAATACTTTTAGAACCATTTATTAATAATTTGGATGATCGTGAATTACGAAACGGGTATTTCCAGCATGACTCCGCTACCCCACATACTGCACAGGCTACAATTAATTATTTACGAGACTTCTTTGAAAATAGAATCATTAGTGTAAATCGTTGGCCACCGAATTCACCAGACTTGACACCGTTAGACTTTTTTTTTTGGTTATTTAAAAAACAAAGTGTTCAGCAGAAGATCGCATACTCTTCAAGAATTGCGAGATGCTATAACTCATGAGGTTCATAATATTGGTGCCGAAATGTTACAAAATGTAATTGCGAATATGCAACGTAGGGTGAACTTATGTTTACAATTTAATGGCGGTCATTTTGAACATATGCTGTAAAGCAAAGTGTGGTAACTAATGTATACCTAAGGAGTTAAAAAAAAATTGTAAAAGACATTGTCATTCCATAAACATGTACTGTAAATTTTATTTAATTATAATGAAATTATAACATTTAAATACTTAAGATTCATTATTTTGTAATGATTTAATCCAATCATTAAATAATATTTTATTTATTTTGTTGTATTTTATAGGATGCAGTCTAATCGAATACAAAATAGTCATTATTTAAATTAAGATAATATTTTATAATATGTATAAGTTAATGACCTTCATACAGATTTGAAACTGATCGTAGTTTTTACTCGAACCATGCTCTAGAGTAGCTAGAGCAATACAGCTTCTTACCAACCTATCAGTGGTACCAACTTAAATATTTTGATCACGTGGTATACACTTGAGATTGATTACTCTGTATTTTACTAATCAAAATTTGAAGGTTGTGTTTCTGACTGTTCTTCGATTGCAAAAATTGAGGAGGTTGGCATATCAAGAGATATATCTGGAACCTTAGCTACTTTATAATGTTTGGTATTGCAATAACATAACAGTTAATATACCTGATATCTTTCGTTTAATTCCTTGCTTTTGCGAAAACTCTGGAGCCCTAAGTGCTGGAACTGCACTCTTTTTCGGCAGTTTTCTATCATCCAACGGACTTAGCTCAAATTGGTCAGCCTCAAAATGTATCTGAGAATATAAAAGAAACAAATGTTAACATCAAGTAATTCTCTAAGAAGATTAACTAATATATAAGAATTGAGTCAGTATAGGATATTTACCAAGCACAATGAAGCTCGTTCAGGCAAGTGTTTTTGGCCGATAAATACAGCCCATGATTTTCACCGTTGGTCATCACTTTTACCTGTAGGTATTCTGAATAGTCGAAATCCATTTTCACTACGGTTTTGGCACCCTGTTAAAGAACAGATGGGCATAGTTTCGCATACAAAGCAGACAACAAATATGCAACTAATGAGACTCTAGTGAGACGCTCGAAACCCTAACTCTTCTATCCCTGCTAAGAACATTAAGTTACTGAATTCCCCAAAAGTTACCAAATTTCCGCCATTTTGGCTCCAATAACATTGGACAAACCAATTGCGGTACTTTCTATATCTAGAGACTTTAACCTAGGAGTGTATAAACCGCCATCTGACAGATTATTGTTGTTGTTTTTACAGATTGTTATTGTTGTTGCCTATTTTCATTATGAACATGTATTAGAACCGGTGGTCACGTAACAACCAAAATCGATCATGCCCACCGGTAGTCTCTTCAACCTGTTTAAAAAGTAAGATGTCCATTAGCGCGTGGGCAGGTGGGGCTTAACATGTTACAAACGCACACGAATACTTTCCACTGATACGTTTAGTCCCCTTGTTGTAACTGTATGTGTCATTCACATAACGATAATTTCAGATTAAACAAACAATTAAGAAACTTTTAACTGCTCATGCTTTTTATTCCTTGGATGCATTTTGTGAGCACAATTTTAAGTAAGCTAAAATTAATTTAGGAGTCACTATTTTATATTTTATTCTGTAACTTTGACATGCGTAAATGGATTAATCCCATAATCACACAAATAAACTAAGAAAGCAATTACGCTTATTCTAAAGGAACTGTAAAGAACCATAACCTAAAATAACATAATCCATATGACAACACTGTTGACATTTTATCATACTGGTGACGTGCAACGCTTTTTGCTTTGCCCGAACTTTAGTATTATACAACGTGATCAACCTCAAGTGTACTGTAGTGGTATAACAAAAATCCCTAGTTGTTAATATTGTTGTGTTTTGCAGTTGGCTGCTGTGGATTTTTAGTGTGGTTTTAGTCGTTTTAGATTATGTCATATTATACCTGCGTTTTTCTCTTTTGTATTTTCATGAGTTATTTACAAACTGTCTATATCAAGTAAATTTTTAGATGTATCCTATGGAAGTGTCCACACTGCAGTAAAAAAGAATTTACATTTGTACCCGTACAAGGTGTCGGTATTACAACAGTTGCGAGATAGAGATTTTCAGCTTAGAGTATACTACTGTCAATGGTTCAACAATACGATGAACAATGATTTACTGGATGTATCTTTTTTTCCTGATGAAGGTTGGTTTCATCTGTCCGGTTACATAAATAGCCAAAATTATCGTACGTGGTCTGCAGAAAATCCACATGTATTTCGAGAAACTACCTTACACCCTATCAAGGTCGGTGTCTGGACAGCAATGTCGCGACAACGAATATTTGGACCAATATTTTCGATGGCACAATTACTGCGGCAAGATACAGGGAATACTTTTAGAACCATTTATTAATAATTTGATGATCGTGAATTACGAAACGGGTATTTCCAGCATGACTCCGCTACCCACATACTGCACAGGCTACAATTAATTATTTACGAGACTTCTTTGAAAATAGAATCATTAGTGTAAATCGTTGGCCACCGAATTCACCAGACTTGACACCGTTAGACTTTTTTTTTGGTTATTTAAAAACAAAGTGTTCAGCAGAAGATCGCATACTCTTCAAGAATTGCGAGATGCTATAACTCATGAGGTTCATAATATTGGTGCCGAAATGTTACAAAATGTAATTGCGAATATGCAACGTAGGGTGAACTTATGTTTACAATTTAATGGCGGTCATTTTGAACATATGCTGTAAAGCAAAGTGTGGTAACTAATGTATACCTAAGGAGTTAAAAAAATTGTAAAAGACATTGTCATTCCATAAACATGTACTGTAAATTTTATTTAATTATAATGAAATTATAACATTTAAATACTTAAGATTCATTATTTTGTAATGATTTAATCCAATCATTAAATAATATTTTATTTATTTTGTTGTATTTTATAGGATGCAGTCTAATCGAATACAAAATAGTCATTATTTAAATTAAGATAATATTTTATAATATGTATAAGTTAATGACCTTCATACAGATTTGAAACTGATCGTAGTTTTTACTCGAACCATGCTCTAGAGTAGCTAGAGCAATACAGCTTACCAACCTATCAGTGGTACCAACTTAAAAAAAAAAAAAAAATTTGGAAGGTTGTGTTTCTGACTGTTCTTTTTTTTTTTTTTAAAAAAAAAAAAAAACTTTATAATGATTTGGTATTGCAATAACATAACAGTTAATATACCTGATATCTTTCGTTTAATTCCCTGCTTTTGCGAAAACTCTGGAGCCCTAAGCACTCTTTTTGAGCAGTTTTCTGTTATCCAACGGACTTAGATCAAATTGGTCATCCTTGAAATGTGCCTGAGAATATAAAAGAAACAAATGTTAACATCAAGTAAAGCTCTAAGAAGGTTAACTAATATATAAGAATTGAGTCAGTATAGGATATTTACCTAACACAATGAAGCTCGTTGAGGCAAGTCTTTCCGGCTGATAAACACAGCCCATGATTTTCACCATTGGCCATCACTTTTACCTGTAGGTATCCTGAACAGTCGAAATCCATTTTCACTACGGTTTTGGCACTCTGTTAAAGAACAGTTGGGCATAGTTTCGCATACAAAGCACACAACAAATATGCAACAAATGAGACACTCTAGTTAGACGCTCGAAAGCCTAACTCTTATATCCCTAGTAAGAACATTAAGTTACTGAATTCCCCAAAAGTTACCAAATTTCCGCCATTTTGGTTGTTGTTGTTTTTACAGATTGTTATTGTTGTTGCCTATTTTCATTATGAACATGTATTACAAAAGAGGCTGTATAATCACCATAAAAATGTATTATCTACCTTTTTTTTTAATTCTATGATCAGATATTTAAAATGAGGATTTTAATCCTTATTGTTTAACATAGAGAATTAGTCATTGGTGCTAACCGAAAGTAATTAAATTTGTATTATTTCATTTATTTTTAATTTTCACTTTGTAGGTTAGAACGTTGTGTATTGTTCCATAACATATATTTTTATATTTTCGTGACCATTCTGATTCATTCGTGTTCTACGTGTCGAAGCAGCAGAGCGTTGTTTTGCAAAGATTTATCTTTATCGAGGTTGTTTTCAGAATGGATAATTATCTGATTTTCGTGTATATCTCCTATATGAGTGAAAATGATCAAAATAACATTTTATCATTTTAACTTTTGACCAAGTCTAACATAAGTTCTTATATGAATTTTTGACTAATTTTTATAGTTTCTCATAATGGAACCTTTTGAATTGAAAGCATTTTTAATTTTTTAACACGTAATAGGAAAATCACCTAGTTGTAATGGATCTATAATTTACAACGTACATTCTTTGATTAATTGGCTTTCTGAGATACAAAGTAATATTACCTGAAAGAGTATACATTATACGTATACTACTGTCAATGGTTCAACAATACGATGAACAATGATTTACTGGATGTATCTTTTTTCCTGATGAAGGTTGGTTTCATCTGTCCGGTTACATAAATAGCCAAAATTATCGTACGTGGTCTGCAGAAAATCCACATGTATTTCGAGAAACTACCTTACACCCTATCAAGGTCGGTGTCTGGACAGCAATGTCGCGACAACGAATATTTGGACCAATATTTTTCGATGGCACAATTACTGCGGCAAGATACAGGGAATACTTTTAGAACCATTTATTAATAATTTGGATGATCGTGAATTACGAAACGGGTATTTCCAGCATGACTCCGCTACCCCACATACTGCACAGGCTACAATTAATTATTTACGAGACTTCTTTGAAAATAGAATCATTAGTGTAAATCGTTGGCCACCGAATTCACCAGACTTGACACCGTTAGACTTTTTTTTTTGGTTATTTAAAAAACAAAGTGTTCAGCAGAAGATCGCATACTCTTCAAGAATTGCGAGATGCTATAACTCATGAGGTTCATAATATTGGTGCCGAAATGTTACAAAATGTAATTGCGAATATGCAACGTAGGGTGAACTTATGTTTACAATTTAATGGCGGTCATTTTGAACATATGCTGTAAAGCAAAGTGTGGTAACTAATGTATACCTAAGGAGTTAAAAAAAAATTGTAAAAGACATTGTCATTCCATAAACATGTACTGTAAATTGTATTTAATTATAATGAAATTATAACATTTAAATACTTAAGATTCATTATTTTGTAATGATTTAATCCAATCATTAAATAATATTTTATTTATTTTGTTGTATTTTATAGGATGCAGTCTAATCGAATACAAAATAGTCATTATTTAAATTAAGATAATATTTTATAATATGTATAAGTTAATGACCTTCATACAGATTTGAAACTGATCGTAGTTTTTACTCGAACCATGCTCTAGAGTAGCTAGAGCAATACAGCTTTACCAACCTATCAGTGGTACCAACTTAAATATTTTGATCACGTGGTATACACTTGAGATTGATTACTCTGTATTTTACTAATCAAAATTTGAAGGTTGTGTTCTGACTGTTCTTCGATTGCAAAAATTGAGGAGGTTGGCATATCAAGAGATATATCTGGAACCTTAGCTACTTTATAATGTTTGGTATTGCAATAACATAACAGTTAATATACCTGATATCTTTCGTTTAATTCCTTGCTTTTGCGAAAACTCTGGAGCCCTAAGTGCTGAACTGCACTCTTTTCGGCAGTTTTCTATCATCCAACGGACTTAGCTCAAATTGGTCAGCCTCAAAATGTATCTGAGAATATAAAAAGAAACAAATGTTAACATCAAGTAATTCTCTAAGAAGATTAACTAATATATAAGAATTGAGTCAGTATAGGATATTTACCAAGCACAATGAAGCTCGTTCAGGCAAGTGTTTTTGGCCGATAAATACAGCCCATGATTTTCACCGTTGGTCATCACTTTTACCTGTAGGTATTCTGAATAGTCGAAATCCATTTTCACTACGGTTTTGGCACCCTGTTAAAGAACAGATGGGCATAGTTTCGCATACAAAGCAGACAACAAATATGCAACTAATGAGACTCTAGTGAGACGCTCGAAACCCTAACTCTTCTATCCCTGCTAAGAACATTAAGTTACTGAATTCCCCAAAAGTTACCAAATTTCCGCCATTTTGGCTCCAATAACATTGGACAAACCAATTGCGGTACTTTCTATATCTAGAGACTTTAACCTAGGAGTGTATAAACCGCCATCTGACAGATTATTGTTGTTGTTTTTACAGATTGTTATTGTTGTTGCCTATTTTCATTATGAACATGTATTAGAAAAGAGGCTGTATAATCACCATAAAAATGTATTACCTTTTTTTTTAATTCTAGGATTAGATATTTAAAATGAGGATTTTAATCCTTATTGCTTAACATAGAGAATTAGTCATTGGTGCTAACCTAAAGTAATTAAATTTGTATTATTTCATTTATTTTTAATTTTCACTTTGTAGGTTAGAACGTTGTGTATTGTTCCACAACATATATTTTTATATTTTCGTGACCATTCTGATTCATTCGTGTTCTACGTGTCGAAGCAGCAGAGCGTTGTTTTGCAAAGATTTATCTTTATCGAGGTTGTTTTCAGAATGGATAATTATCCGATTTTCGTATATATCTCCTATATGAGTGAAAATGATCAAAATAACATTTATCATTTTGACTTTTGACCAAGTCGAACATAAGTTCTTATATCAATTTTTGACTAATTTTTATAGTTTCTCTTAATGGAACCTTTTGAATTGAAAGCACTAATTTTTTAATAACACGTAATAGGAAAATCACCTAGTTGTAATGGATCTATAATTTACAACGTACATTCTTTGATTAATTGGCTTTCTGAGATACAAAGTAATATTACCTGAAAGAGTATACATTATACGTATACATATTCATATACATGTAATTTCGAAAAGTTCAGAGAAAACGAATGACTTAGATTTATGAATTTTCTAAAATATTTTGGAATTGAAGTGATCAGTTATTTTATCGATAAATAGTCAATTCGAATGTAATATTAACGCATAGAGCAAAAAACTCACGATTTATTGAATAGTATTACTTATCTGTTTAAATAATCAGCAAATAGTATTTAATACATGTTTGTAATTTATCTTTGTTTAACTTCATTACCACTCACGTGAAACTAAGCAATTAAAGATTTCTCTTCCGTATAAAAATATTTACTTTAACTTTCTAGTTTTTGTTGATACTTCTTACAAAAGAAACTTAAAAAATAACGTTTTAATAAGTGATTGGTATAAATCAGTGTTCTAAATAATTGAGAATGATAAGTAATGATGAGGATTGCATATTACTTATACAGGGTTAAACATAATTTAGGACAATCACATCGTTATGATCATTTACGCATCGCTTATATCAAAAATAAAAGTTGAACATTTGTAAATTTCACTATACCTAGTCTGTTTCATGGTAAAGTACAGATCTATGATTATCACGATCAGTAGTAATGCCAACCAATTCGTTTAATTGTAATACAAAACATTCCAATTCCATAATGCGTTCTATTTACAGTGTTTGAAATGGAAATAAGATTTGGCACATGTTTTGAAAGAAAATATTATATTCTATAGTGACTAAAGAGCACGGTGTATTCTGCACAAGTGGAAATGTTTTGTACACAAGCCAAAGGTGAATGCGACGGTTCCACGAGCGCTATTCTTAGTCATAGACACTACTTTTTCTACTACAACCTCCTCAACTTACAAAATATACCTACCAGTTCAAAACTTGATCAAATAACGCTCTACTAACCTCCAAAATCAAATTACTACAAAATTAAGTATCGCCTGGAACAAATCACCCCCATTCGGTATATATGTTACGCGCCTGTACATACCAATAAAATAAAATTATACACTGGAGAAAAATTTTACAAATGCACTATCTCTCAAAGAGAGGCATTTGTTGGTGGTGAATCAAAAATGTTCTGGGGAGGAATATGTTTTGAGTCACGTACAGAATTAGTCCCCATTCGTCCGCGGTACATGAATGCAGAATTCTATCTGGAAAACATTATTCAAGATTATGTAATGTCGTTTGCGCCATTTATACGGGATCCTTCATTTTATGAAGATGATGGGAGGCCTCACGTCGCAAGTCCTGTTTTAAATTACTTAAACGAAGTCAACATTGAAGTCTTGGAGTGGCCACCGCGCAGCCCAGACTTAATCCAATCGAGCACCTATGGAATGTTCTAAAAAGATTGGTCCGATGTCATATACCCGCCCCAATGAGCCTGCAAGAATTGGAGCGAGCTGTTCTCTTAGAAAAACATTCCCCAAGCGACCATCCAGAACTTAATAACAAGCTTACCACAACGAATGCAAGCAGTTATAAGAGCTCGAGGAGGTAATACGAGGTATTAAGGTTTCTGAATATTTTTTGTAAATTGGAATTTTCCTTTGTTTGTAGAGCTAAGTTGATTTTTGCAATTTTCCAATTTTTGTACTTGATCGCCGAATTTTGAATAATTCTTCGGATTCTAAATAAAAATGGGTGTTCATTAATGCAATATTGTTTAATTACCTTCATTTATATTACACTAACGTTAAATTACATACTGAGGGCGATAACAAACACATAATTACAAAATTTTTAGTGGTGCGTTAATTTTTAACAGTTTACTTGCAAATATTTATTTATACAAAACAAAGTGTGTATGAAAAATTTGAAATCTAAACACAAAGTAATATTATAAGATGAACTAGTCGGGGTTCAACGGGTTGCACGTGTCCCATTTGTACAGCAATTTTTATTGCACTAATCGCGTTAGTATACATTTTCGTATAAGTTTTAACATACCAGAATTTTTAAATCTAATGGGACATATCGACATCAAAAAATTGCCTTTTTTAGAAATAACTCAAAAAAGATTAGCTTTACGAAAAAATTGCAAAAACACTTTTTGTAAGAAATTTTATTTCCTATCTAATGGTATTTTCACTTTTTGAATATGTTAAGTAGTTCCGGAGATATTTAGGAAAAAACGTTTTTTTACAGTGACTGTTTTTGCTATCTTTTAAATGGTTTGTTGTATAGAAAAATTATAGTGTCAAAAAATACTCATAATTATGTTACTAATCACATATTAAAAGGAAAAAATCTAAGAAAATAAAAATTTGTAAAAGGGGTACTTACCCTCCAATTTTACCCCTTTCTCCATACCCAAAACAATAAGTCGCTTTGGGTGGTTGACATCTATATGTGCGCCAAATTTCAAATTGATATGTTAAGTCCTTCGAAAGTTATGGAGTACACACCCACACAGAGACACAGACAAGATTTTTTTGCTCGAATTTTGTTTTTGGACGTTTTCGAACATTTAAGCGATTGAGCAAATAATTTTTTTGCGATACAGTACTTCCCATCCGTTGGATGTGGAAGTATTTATACACCATCATAACTGGCAAGGTACATACAGTATAAGAATGACTCGAGTGTGACTGGGTCCCACGATAGCTCAGTTGGCTATAGCCCTACTGTAGCAAAGTAAAGGTTGTGCGTCCAAGTCCCACTCGAAGTGTTATTTTAATGTGTGTCCATTAAAAGTCAATAAACACTATAACGATTATCATCATTTCTCTCAATTTATTATATTCATACTGATGTTCTCCTGTGAAGTAGTCATATTTTTAAATTATTTATCTTATCGCTAACATTGTTATGTTACGAACAGGTTGGTTATTTAAAAAGCAGTCTGTAATCGAATCTGTGAATTTGGATAGATTTGATCTGCTCAGTACGGATCAATTTGGTTTCAGGAAGGGTAAATCCACTGAGTTAGCACATATCGAATGTATACAATTTATAATAAATAATCAGCAAATAGTATTTAATACATGTTTGTAATTTATCTTTGTTTAACTTCATTACCACTCACGTGAAACTAAGCAATTAAAGATTTCTCCCGTATAAAAATATTTACTTTAACTTTCTAGTTTTTGTTGATACTTCTTACAAAAGAAACTTAAAAATAACGTTTTAATAAGTGATTGGTATAAATCAGCGTTCTAAATAATTGAGAATAAGTAATGATGGCGATCGTATAAAGTAATAACTTATACAGGGTTAAACATAATTTAGGACAATCACATCGTTATGATCATTTACGCATCGCTTATATCAAAAATAAAAGTTGAACATTTGTAAATTTCACTATACCTAGTCTGTTTCATGGTAAAGTACAGATCTATGATTATCACGATCAGTAGTAATGCCAACCAATTCGTTTAATTGTAATACAAAACATTCCAATTCCATAATGCGTTCTATTTACAGTGTTTGAAATGGAAATAAGATTTGGCACATGTTTTGAAAGAAAATATTATATTCTATAGTGACTAAAGAGCACGGTGTATTCTGCACAAGTTGAAATGTTTTGCACACAAGCCAAAGGCGAATGCGATGGTTCCACGAGCGCAGATTAACTATTCTTAGTCATAGACACTACCTTTTCTACTACAACTTCCTCAACTTACAAAATATACCTACCAGTTTAAAACTTGATCAAATAACGCTCTACTAACCTCCAAAATCAAATCACTGCAAAATTAAGTATCGCCTGGAACAAATCACCCCATTCGGTATATATGTTACGCGCCTGTACATACCAATAAAAATAAAATTATACACTGGAGAAAGATTTTACAAATGCACTATCTCTCAAAGAGAGGCATTTGTTGGTGGTGAATCAAAAATGTTCTGGGGAGGAATATGTTTTGAGTCACGTACAGAATTAGTCCCCATTCGTCCGCGGTACATTAATGCAGAATTCTATCTGGAAAACATTATTCAAGATTATGTAATGTCGTTTGCGCCATTTATACGGGATCCCTTCATTTTATGCAAGATGATGGGAGGCCTCACGTCGCAAGTCCTGTTTTAAATTACTTAAACGAAGTCAACATTGAAGTCTTGGAGTGGCCACCGCGCAGCCCAGACTTAATCCAATTGAGCACCTATGGAATGTTCTAAAAAGATTGGTCCGATGTCATATACCCGCCCCAATGAGCCTGCAAGAATTGGAGCGAGCTGTTCTCTTAGAAAACATTCCCAAGCGACCATCCAGAACTTAATAACAAGCTTACCACAACGAATGCAAGCAGTTATAAGAGCTCGAGGAGGTAATACGAGGTATTAAGGTTTCTGAATATTTTTGTAAATTGAATTTTCCTTTGTTTGTAGAGCTAAGTTGATTTTGCAATTTTCCAATTTTGTACTTGATCGCCGAATTTTGAATAATTCTTCGGATTCTAAATAAAATGGGTGTTCATTAATGCAATATTGTTTAATTACCTTCATTTATATTACACTAACGTTAAATTACATACTGAGGGCGATAACAAACACATAATTACAAAATTTTTAAGTGGTGCGTTAAATTTTAACAGTTTACTTGCAAATATTTATTTATACAAAACAAAGTGTGTATGAAAAATTTGAAATCTAAACACAAAGTAATATTATAAGATGAACTAGTCGGGGTTCAACGGGTTGCACGTGTCCCATTTGTACAGCAATTTTATTGCACTAATCGCGTTAGTATACATTTTCGTATAAGTTTTAACATACCAGAATTTTTAAATCTAATGGGACATATCGACATCAAAAATTGCCTTTTTAGAAATAACTCAAAAGATTAGCTTTACGAAAAATTGCAAAACACTTTTGTAAGAAATTTTATTTCCTATCTAATGGTATTTTCACTTTTGAATATGTTAAGTAGTTCCGGAGATATTTAGGAAAAACGTTTTTTACAGTGACTGTTTTTGCTATCTTTTAAATGGTTTGTTGTATAGAAAAATTATAGTGTCAAAAATACTCATAATTATGTTACTAATCACATATTAAAAGGAAAAATCTAAGAAAATAAAATTTGTAAAAGGGTACTTACCTCAATTTTACTTTCTCCATACCCAAAACAATAAGTCGCTTTGGGTGGTTGACATCTATATGTGCGCCAAATTTCAAATTGATATGTTAAGTCCTTCGAAAGTTATGGAGTACACACCCACAGAGACACAGACAAGATTTTTTGCTCGAATTTTGTTTTGGACGTTTTCGAACATTTAAGCGATTGAGCAAATAATTTTTTGCGATACAGTACTTCCCATCCGTTGGATGTGGAAGTATTTATACACCATCATAACTGGCAAGGTACATACAGTATAAGAATGACTCGAGTGTGACTGTCCCACGATAGCTCAGTTGGCTATAGCCCTACTGTAGCAAAGTAAAGGTTGTGCGTCCAAGTCCCACTCGAAGTGTTATTTTAATGTGTGTCCATTAAAAGTCAATAAACACTATAACGATTATCATCATTTCTCTCAATTTATTATATTCATACTGATGTTCTCCTGTGAAGTAGTCATATTTTTTAAATTATTTATCTTATCGCTAACATTGTTATGTTACGAACAGGTTGGTTATTATAGAAAAAGCAGTCTGTAATCGAATCTGTGATTATTTGGATAGATTTGATCTGCTCAGTACGGATCAATTTGGTTTCAGGAAGGGTAAATCCACTGAGTTAGCACATATCGAATGTATACAATTTATAATAAATAACATTGACAATAACCATCACACATTTTGCATTTCGTTTGATCTGCAAAAGGCATTTGATAGTATAGATATACATTTCATTGCAGAAAAAATTCATAAATTAGGCATTCGAGGTGTGCTTAATGAGTGGGTAATTTCCTTTTTGAAAGATAGAACGTTCCAAGTCAAAATTAATGATAATTTCTCGGATACTATGTCTTCTAATATTGGCACCCTGCAAGGGAGCAACTTGGGTCCCTTAATTTTTCTATTATTTATTAACGATCTACCGCTACACATCTCGCAAGCCAAAGTTATCATGTATGCAGATGATACTTGTATGGTCATCTCAGATAAATCACGTGATATTGCTATTAATAAAATTAAACTTACGATTGCCGAATTTTCCAACTGGTGCAGTAAAAATAATTTAGCAATTAATTTTGACAAAACTGAAATGATTCATGTTCATAATAAATACATTAAACCTGATTTTCTGCAATTCTCGACGAATGGCAAAACTTCAGCCTAGCCGATTCCATAAACTTTCTGGGACTAACAATTGACAAAAATTTATCATGGGAAGACCATACGGATAAACTCTGTGCGACTTTAAATAAATCCTATTTCTTACTGGCTTCGCTTAAGAATAATTTCGGAATTCACGCATTAATAAATTTTTATTACGCTACGGTTCATGCATATCTTAGCTATGCCGTGATAATTTGGGGTAATTCGTGCGGTAGTCAACGGGTCTTTCTTTTACAAAAACGAATAATTCGTATTATTTTTAGTGTTAACATCTTCGATTCGTGCCGACCATATTTTAAGAAATTTAAAATATTACCTCTTAGGGCCATATATATTCTTAAATTACTGTGTTACATACACAGTAATAATAAGAATTTTTTAACTGGTAAAGATATTCACACGTACTTCACACGAAATAAGAATCTAATACAGTTAAATAATTATAAACATTCGTTCTATACTAAATCTCCATGGTACAACGGAATAAAATTATATAACAAACTTCCACTGCATATTAAAAAATATACCTATATGAAATTTAAAGTAGAAGTAAAAAAGTTGCTTCAAATGAATCCGTGTTACACAATTGACGATTTTTACAATATATGTTAGTATTAGTTAGTGTTAGTTAGAGAATGGACCTGTCATATATTACTTTTCTGTGTAATTTATATGTGATAAATAAATGTAAATGTAAAAATGCCGTTTTGCTTAGGTATAACGGGCTGGCTGTACTTACAGATCTCTGAGTTTGAAGTATCGAGGTACTACATGTGAGAACTCTTTCTTCACTGATATAGCATTTGGGAACACTGTTGGGAGAAATTCTTCCCGTCCATTTTAACAATTTACCTTGTTGATTGCTACTCTATTGGTCGTTCGAATAGAGGTTTAGCGCCTTTCTAATTGTGTAATTTGTGTGTTTGTGTGTGTGTGTGTATGTGTGTGTGTGTGTGTGTGTGTGTGTGTGTGTGTGTGTGTGTGTGTGTGTGTGTGTGTGTGTGTATTTGTGTGATATGTGACGTCTGACGTGTTACGTATGACGTGTGACGCGTGACGTGTGCCGTGTGAAGTGTGTAGTATGAAGTGTGAAGTGTGAAGTGTGAAGTGTGAAGTGTGAAGTGTGAAGTGTGAAGTGTGAAGTGTGAAGTGTGAAGTGTGCAGTGCGAAGTGTGAAGTGTGAAGTGTGAAGTGTGGAGTGTGACATGACGTTTGGCGTGTGATGTGTGACGTGTGATGTGTGATGTGCGATGTGCGATGTGTGATGTGTGAGGGGTGGACGTGTGACGTGGGGGTGTGAGTGTGAGTGAGGTGTGATTGTGTGATGTGTGATTGTGATTGTATGTGATGTGTGATTGATGTGTTGTGATGTGATTGTGTGTGACGTGAATGTGATTGTGATGTATGTGTGATATGTGTGATGTGTGATGTGTGATTGTGATGTGATGTGATGTGATATGTGAATGTGATGTATGTTGATGTATGATGTGTGATGTTGATGTGTGATTGTAATGATGAATGTGATGTATGGTGTCTGCGGTGTGTTGTGTGTGTGGTGGTGGTGCATGTTTTGCATGATACGGTGTGTGGTAAGAGGAAGGGTGAGAAGAGGAGAAAGAGAGGAAAAAGAGAGAGAGAGAGAAGGATGGACTAATGTTTTGCAGTTGTTTAGTTATATTCCGTAAATTTAGTGTTTCAGCGCTATTTTCCTCTTCGGAATAGCGATTCTGATTTCGTTACGGATGTAGTTATCGTTTGTCAGTGCTTTGGATCCAATTGTGTCTACGTTTGAGGAAAATGATTATTAAGGTGCAATTAACGAAAGAAATGATTTAGTCTATCAAATTTTAACATTATGTATTTATTAACGACCAACAATTTAGGATGAAATAAAGAATTTTCGCCAATTCGGTTACGTCAAAATAGATAATAAATATGTCTTGTTTTGCCACCATTGGAGAAATTTGTTGTAGAAGATTCTCAAAATCAGCATATGACATCCGAATGAAATTATCGAACTCCCCAGACGGTTCTGCAAGAAGCTCGGCAAGTTGGTTGTTCATCGTCTCGCTAAAAGAAGCAATTTAAAAAAATACATCAAATATTTTTACATGCTATTATCCAGACACACCTCTTTCCCTTCATTCACTATAATTACGTTCATGTTCATATTGTAAAAGTCAACATATGCAAACTGGATGTATTTTTATAATTACCTTGTCCTGTTTCGATGAATGCTCAGTATCCAACACTAAGCACTAAGCGTGTTAGTATACATTTTCGTATAAGTTTTAACATACCAGAATTTTTAAATCTAATGGGGCATATCGTTATGTTGTGGTTACATGTTTTTTTTTTGTATACAATTTGGGACATTTAATTTGAAATGATCTTTATTCATCATTTTATTATCATTTCTATGATCATTCAATTAAAAAAACCGCTGCAAATTGTATCACTACTTCCACATCAAAAAATTGCTTTTTTTTGTAAATAACTCAAAAAAGATTAGCTTTACGAAAAAATTACAAAAACACTTTTTGTAAGAAATTTTATTTCCTATTTAATGGTATTTTCACTTTTTGAATATGTTAAGTAGATATTTAGGAAAAACCGTTTTTTTACAGTGACTGTTTTTGCTATCTTTTAAACGGTTTGTTGTATACAAAAATTATAGTGTCAAAAAATACTCATATTTATGTTACTAATCACATATTAAAAGGAAAAAATCTAAAAAAATAAAAATTTGCAAAAGGGGTACTTACCCTCCAATTTTACCCCTTTCCCCATATCCAAAAAACGCTTTGGGTGGTTGACATCTATATGTGCGCCAAATTTCAAATTGATATGTTAAGTCCTTCGAAAGTTATGGAGTACACACCCACACAGAGACACAGACAAGATTTTTTTTGCTCGAATTTTGTTTTTGGACGTTTTCGAACATTTTAAAGCGATTGAGCAAATAAATTTTTTTCCGATACAGTACTTCCCATCCTTTGGATGTGGAAGTATTTATACACCATCATAACTGGCAAGGTACATACAGTTTAAGAATGACTCTAGTGCGACTGGGTCCCACGATAGCTCAGCTGGCTATAGCCCTACTGTAGCAAAGTAAAGATTGTGCGTCCAAGTCCCACTCGAAGTGATATTTTAATGTGTGTACATTAAAATTCAATTTTAATTGTAACACTATAACGATTATTATCATTTCTCCTGTGAAGAAGTCATATTTTTAAAATTATTTATCTTATCGCTAACATTGTTATGTTACGAACAGGTTGGTTATTAAAATGCCGTTTTGCTTAGGGTTGGCTGTAATTACAGATCTCTGAGTTTGAAGTATCGAGGTACTACATGTGAGAACTATTTTTTCACTGATATAGCATTTAGGGACACTGTTGGGAGAAATTCTTCCCGTCCATTTTAACAAATTACCTTGTTGATTGCTTCTTTATTGGTCGTTCGATTAGAGGTTTAGCGCCTTTCTAATTTGTTTGTGTGTATGTGTGAGTGATGTGTGTGTGTGTGTGTGTGTGTGTGTGTGTCTATATATATATATATATATATATATATATATATATATATATATATATATATATATATATATATATATATATATATATATATATATATATATATATATATATGTGTGTGTGTGTGTGTGTGATGTGTGTGTGTATGGGTGTGTTTGTGTGTGTGTTTGTGTGTGTTGTGTGTGTGATGTGTGACGTCTGACGTGTTACGTATGACGTGTGACGCGTGACGTGTGCCGTGTAACGTGACGTGTGAAGTGTGTAGTGTGAAGTGTGAAGTGTGAAGTGTGAAGTGTGAAGTGTGAAGTGTGCAGTGTGAAGTGTGAAATGTGAAGTGTGAAGTGTGAAATGTGAAGTGTGAAGTGTGAAGTGTGGAGTGTGACGTGTGACGAGTGACGTGTGACGTGTGACGTGTGATGTGCGACGTACGACGTGCGACGTGTGACGTGACGTGTCACGTGTCACGTGTGGCGTGTGAGGTGTGACGTGTGACGCGTGGCGTGTGACGCGTGACGCCTGATGTGTGATGCGTGGTGCGTAATGCGTGATACGTGATGCGTGATGTGATATGTGACGTGACGTGTGACGCATGACACCTGATGTGTGATGTGTGATGTGTGATGTGTGATGTGTGATGTGTGATGTGTGATGTGTGATGTGTGATGCGTGATGCGTGATGCGTGATACGTGGTGTGGTGTGTGACGTGTGACGTGTGACGTGTGACATGTGACGTGTGACGTATGACGTGTGACGTGTTACGTGTGACGCGTGCGGTGTGACGTGTGACGTGACGTGACGTGTGACGTGTGACGTGTGACGTGACGTGATGATGTGGATGTGATGTTGATGTGTGATGTGTGATGTGATGTGTGATGTGTGATGGTATGTGATGTGTGATGTGTGATGTGTGATGTGTGATGTGATGTGTGATGTGTGATGTGTGATGTGATGATGTGATGTGTGTGTGATGTGATGTGTGATGTGATGTGTGATGTGTGATGTGTGATGTGTGATGTGATGTGTGATGTGATGTGTGATGTGTGTGTGTGATGTGTGATGTGTGATGTGTGATGTGATGTGATGTGTGGATGTGTGATGTGATGTGTGATGTGTGATGTGTGATGTGTGATGTGTGATGTGTGATGTGTGGTGTGTGATGTGTGACGTGTGACGTGTAATAATGAATGTGTGATGTATGGTGTCTGCAGTGTGTTATGTGGTGTGGTGTGTGTGTGTGAGTGGGCGCGTGCATGTATTTGCATGCATACGTGTGCGTGCTAGAGAGGAAGGGTGAGAGACTGAGCGAGCGAAAGAGGGAGAGAGAGAGAGAGAAGGATAGGACTAATGTTTTGCAGTTGTTTAGTTACATTCCGTAAGGGATTTAGTGTTTCGAAAAGCGCTATTTTCCTCTTCGGAATAGCGATTCTGATTTCGTTACGGATGTAGTTATCGTTTGTCAGTGCTTTGGATCCAGTTGTGTCTACGTTTGAGGAAAATGATTATTAAGGTGCAACTCAATAACGAAAGAAATGATTTAGTCTATCAAATTTTAACATTATGTATTTATTAACGACCAACAATTTAGGATGAAATAAAGAATTTCGCCAATTCGGTTACGTCAAAAATAGATAATAAATATTATTATAAGTTTTTGTTATGAACGAATAAGTTCAAAGGTAAATAGTAATTAAAAATTATTATTAATTTTATTAAACTAGAGTACCGCGCTAACCAACTGCGCCATCAACGTTCAAGCCCCAATCGATGTAAATTTTGTCTTTATGTGTGTAGAACTGATGTAAATTCTAAACATAATAAGATTACAATCAAATTACTTATATTAATGGAATGTGAGCCTGCAATATCGCAAGGATTCACACCTACCAAAGCAACTTGACTAATATTAAATTATGATAAGTTTTTGTTATGAACGAATAAGTTCAAAGGTAAATATGTAATTAAAAATTATTGTTAATAATAACTTTTAATTAGATAATATATGTTTAAGTGAATTATTGTTATCTTCCAATAACACGTCTCTTACGTAGTTGAAATATTAGTGTAACTTGTAGTATTTCCTGTTGATTAAAAGGGAATTTCATTACATTTTGTATTTTACCTCGACTTTCTAAACTTTGTGTTTAATTTGAGCTATAACTGTTTCTGGCCCAATTTGGTGGCATATAAAATGTAGTTACTTTTAATCGTAAACTATGCATTTATCTAAGTTATTTATATAAGAAGAATCACAATTACGACGGATATTGAAGAATTTCTGTTCATCGTCCTAAATAGATGCACAGTGAATATTTTATAGCCATTTTTCAGATTTCAAAACCTAAGTTTATTCAAAATGGTACAATTATTTTTCACATTTTTAACAAGAATAATGGAATTTATTTTTGCGTATTGATTTTATCAGCATTTTTCGATTAAAGCCTCATCACCGGGCAAGCGGGCGTAATGGGCCCTTCATTCTTTAACAAAATATATTGCCTTCAAAGATTATGTTTATCTAATGAGGTATCTACATAATGACTTCGTGTTTGCATAAAGGTATTTAGTGAAGGTTTTGGTTTTTACAATAAAGAAAACTTTCCCAATTCTTGACGGGGCAGCAGATATATAAATGCTTGTCTATATTACTAACTATGTGTAAAGAACAAAGTTATTGTGTAATAATTGTTGTAAATAGCTTATAATGTAGTGATTTTGCTTTTTATAATAAATAATCCTTTGAAGGAAATGGATGGCATATATAAAAATTTAACGCATAAACAATATATAGATACGGCGGGCCTCACAGGCCCAAACTACCCGGTAACGTTTGAAAATTACCTTGCCCGGATTTAGAGAAAAACTATTTTTAATCCAAAAAAATACATTTGAAACAGAAAGAAAACTTTTTCAAGCCAATATATCAACTTACCATAACGAAAACGAGGTCAAGTTCCACGAACCCAAATAAATGAAAAATAAATAAAAGTTAGTATAAAAAAGACATTACATTAATTATTATTAAAGAACCTCCTATAAGCAAAAAAAACGAAAATTATTTTTATAAATAGAATTCTTGAATATTCAGCCACACAAATTGACGATTAAATAAATACTTGATAATTATCATAGAGCTTTTGTGTTAATTGAAATGAAGTTTCTAATTATTGTAAATATATTCCACTTTAGTGAAAGTTGAATAATAATTTAATTACCAAACGATTAGTATTAAGTCTTTCATAGTTGTCGAGAATGGGTCGTTCAAAGTTTGCAAATTCGAAACACTTGCGGTTGACTAAAACAAGACGTAGTGTTACAGAAAAAATGAAGAAAATTCGTGTGGCAAAAGAAAGGGTACGTACAGTTGTCACTGAGCCATGTGTATCGGGTGTGCACGGTGAAGAAAGCGATGTGAATATGTCAGTTTCTTTTGCTGAAGACAATTATAATGATGACGAAACAAATTCTCACGGCGAGAAGGAAATTTTATCATCCAAAGATGAATATTATTGTGAAAATTCCACCGATTTTGAAAATTTTAATGAACACAGTTCAGCGACAGAATCTTTTCCGGATTTAGGCACTAGAAGATCTAGAAGAACAAGAACAGCGACCGCAGAATTGTAGATATCGCGATTTTTTTCAGGTCGCTAAAGGCACTCCAGCACGATGGGTTTGGGTGTTCGTTTTTTGATATAGATGTTGTTAGTGAAAGACGTAAAGGATTTGTGTCGATATTTACTGTGAAATGTGCAATGTGCAATAAGACCGAGACAATTTCAACGGAAAATTCAGAACATCCCCTAATGAACATTAATTTATCTGCCGTACCTACAATTGTGTCCATTGGTGCTGGATATACCCAAATGACTGAGTTTTGTGCGGCTTTAGATATTCCTAGTCCATGAAGTGCTACGTACACAGTTTACCAAGATGAAGTTTGTGAAATTTATAATCGAGCAGCAACTGACGCGATGAATAGAGCCGCCAAAGAAGAGGCGAAACTAGCAGTGGAACTAGGAAAAGTAGATGACCAAGAGTGTCCAAACATTGCAGTAGTATCAGACGGAGCGTGGAGCAATTGGTCGTATCGCACTAATTATAACGCTTTGTCAGGGGTTGCGTGTATAGTTGGATTACGCACAAAGAAGGTGCTTTACATGGCAGTTAAAAATAAGTTTTGTTTGGTGTGTGCACGTAAGGATCTGTACAAAGATAACAAATGTTCAGAGCACATCTGCTATAGAAATTGGAGCGGTCCAACAACTGGAATGGAGGCAGCTATCACAGTAGAAGGTTTCCAAAAATCAATGGAGATGTACGGTATGAAATATGTAAAATTAGTCGGTGACGGCGACAGTAGCGTGCATCGAAAACTACTAGAGCCGATGCCGTATGGTCATTCCACTGTAATACAAAAAATTGAATGCAAAAACCAGATTTTGGGCAATTATATAAACAAACTACGAGAAGTTGCCAAAAAACCAAACAATAAGAAAAACGAATTAAAAGACATCATCTCAGAAAATATTCTCAGGTTTCGTAGTGCAGTTACTAAAGCCATTGAATTCAGAAAAAGCCAAGATGCGACTACAGATGTAAAAATTAAAGAACTAGAACTTGATATTTTAAATGGACCGAAACACATATTTGGTGATCATACGGGATGTACACAGCGCGATTATTTTTGTACCGGTGCTAAAAGCGATAATAACATGGTTCCAAATTTAGAAGAAAGCGGTTTATTTGAGGAAATTATGACTGCAGTACGCCGTGTCGCTTACCATTCTAAGAGTTTAATATATGATGTTACCAACAATTCCGCAGAACTTTACAATTCCTACGTTGCGAAATTTGTTGGCGGTAAACGTGTGAATTTCGCTTTTCGCCGTGGTTATCAAAGTAGGTGTGAAGCTGCTGTAGTGGCGCATAATGAAGTAGGTATGCTCCACGAAATCGTACAAAGTACAGGCAATAGTACGCCCGGAGTATATATAAAGTTATTTTGCGAAAAACAAAAGCGTAAGCAATTTTTTCGCAATCAGAAACCAAAACGTTACCATACTAAGTACTCTGGAATCGCAGATGCTGATTATGGACCGGAAGCAGCTGAAACAATGCCGGATATGCTAGAGGAAGACTTAAACGAAGCAGCGCAGAAGTTTGTACAGAAATTATCTTTGAGACGAGAAAAAATTTTGAATGAAACAATCGGCGGTGCGAAGAGCGGCGAAAAAGATTGACAGCGTCAAATTTTGGCTGCATTTGTAAATTGCGCAGTACAACTTCTTGCGCAAATGTAATAAACAATTTATTACACCAACAGTTTATAGGGAGTGCTGCTACAAAATATGGGAAAGAAAATGAGCACCGGGCCATAAAAGATTTTAAAGAACTCTCGAATATGGAGGTTAATCCTTGCGGTTTGTTTGTGGATGAATCCCATCAATTTTAGCAGCATCTCCATATGGGGTAGTAGGTGAAAATGCCATTCTAGAAATCAAATGCCCGTACAGTGCAAGAATGTACACTCCGACGGAAGCCGTTTTAAACAATAAAATTAAATTTTGTCGAGTAAAGAAAGGCGAATTAAAATTAAAACAAACTGGCAGCTACATGTACCAAATCCAAGGGCAATTAAATATTGCAAAAAAAGACATTTGCTATTTTGTTATTTGCACTCCTACTGGTATTTCAGTGGAAAAGATCAAAACCGACACTTTGTTTTGGGAGCAGAAAATGCTTCCAAAACTTCAACAATTTTATCATAAGGCATTGTTACCCGAAATTTTGGATTCAAGACAATCACGACAGCTACCTATTCGAGAGACATTTTTAAATTGATGTACAGTCCGCGCGGCTAAAGAATGCGTGAACGTTGGATGCGTATTCGTCCACCTTCAAGTCTCTTAAGCGCAGCATGGCAGTGGCGTCGCCACCAAAAGCGCGTTCCGTTTATTATCATGTATTACACTAATTAATTATTTATTTCTGTTATTAATTTACATACGTACTTGTTAATTTAACTTTATTACAATTATTGCAACAAAACGACAGTGAACCATTTTGTGTCCTATGTAAATTTTAAAGCTCATAATACTCAAATTTATTAGACAAATATATATAAACAACAAATACTTTCACAATACATAGTAAAATAAATAAGTAGTTTTGCGGCGCATGTAATGCTAATGGCATTTGCTTAAATTCTCATTAAAGAAATCCTAATAGTTGACATTCCTTAGTATCATTAACAACAGATTAGCAAATATTCAAAATCGAACTTATACTTTTTTGATTTGCATAAACGATTAAACTGTTGTGTTCATTTGTAATTCAAATATAAAATTTATTACTTGTCAACATGGTTATTTTTTTTTATAAATGTTTAAAGTATTACTGTTCATATGTAATTCAAATAAATAAAATATTTTAAAATTTCTTGTGGATTGGTGACGAATAATTGAAAACGCGACACCGACGCAATGCTTTCAGTCGCTATTGCGTTAACGAGTGCGGCCGAATGCACGAACATCCATGCGCGACACGAGGCATTCTTTGGCCGCGCGGACTGTACGTGGAAGAAACTATATTATAAGTGACGGGTGTACATATATATCTGTACAAAATTCATACTTTTTACCCCTTTTTTTAAATTAATTTATAAGCATACAAAATACTATACATCCTGATTTATTTGTACATATTACATCATTAGGGCAGGTGTCACTTGCGCGCCGCGGTCAGAAAAATTCAAGGGTCATCGTAATCTCAGCGGACAGATGCGCGCCGATTGTTCAGCTCGCACTGGACAGTTGCGCGCCAAGTCATTAACACACCTAATTGAAGGATTATTTTATATTAGAAAGAGACCTGTACAAAATTAGTAATAAATAGGAAACATCAATATCACTCGAAATACTTTATTTATTTGTATACTGGTAACAAACGCTTTTTATAAAATTAAATCTAGTTATACTACTATTTTTATACAAAAATTAGATTATTGATATAGTCATGCCGTTTCTTATATCTAGTGTTTTTGCAAGTTACAGGCAAATGGTCAATGGACACTACTTATTTTAATATAAGTGTTCAACTGAACATCTTTTAAAACCTCTATAAATTTATAAATATCCGGGTGGGGTACATAAAAGCTCGCGTTAAACTGGCTGTGAAAAGATTCACAAGCGTTTGTGGTGCGTTCTGTGGTACTACAACAAGATGCCCATATTTGTGGTGTAAAAACGGAATCATTCGCCATATAATTATCAACTAAGTAGTCAGCATACTTAATCACATTTTCATTTTGAGGAATTACTGCATACAAATCTTCCACAAAACAGTTCTCAACTTTATTATAATCTAAAAACAATAAACCAAATGTCCATCGCAACCACTTAGCTATTTAGGAATCAGTGTTTCTATATTCCGATACTAATCCTAAATTTTGAATTTTTCTAAACCAAGCTTGCGTAAGGTCGAATCTACATCCTACAATCTTAATTGTTGGCCAAACTTTTTAATAGCAACATGAATTGCCATTTCAAAATCGCAAACAATTTGATTTGGTTTTAAAACCAAGTTAACAGTGGTACAATAATTTTGCAGTAAATGAAAAGCTTCAAAGTAAGTTTCCGAACTCTTGTTTGGCAATAAAATGAATACCAACGGAATATAATGTTCGTTTTCTACACTATGAATAGTTAATAACTGTGTGAAGAATTTTGGGTAATAATCAAACGTACCATCAACATATATCTTACTTCGAGAACACAAATACCTTAAATTTATTAAACACGAAAACAACAAAATATTTAAACTTCGATTATTTAGTACTAAAAAGTCTTCACCTTTGTTAGTTTTACAGACATAAGACTGGAGAGCATCGTGTATGTCTCCTATACAACGGGGCAAAGGAGCAAAATACTTCTTCTCGACCTATAAATGCTCTTTCTTATATTGTCAATATCCTTGGTAGTAAGAACAGTCCCACTAGCTTCTTGCTTTACACTCAAGTTGAAGATTTTAGAAGGGCGTTGAGATATGTCCTGTGTTGCTTTTCTTTTAACACTATTTTGTAATTTCTAGAAAAGAAGTAGGTGTAAGTATTCATGTCAGAATGTATTGTATCTATATGTTTAAATATAGGTATTATATATTTAAACAAGTCTTACCTTTACGTCCAAGTTTTCACTCCGGGGATGGTTGTGATGAGCATTTGTTTTCAGTAAAACTTGTTCTGATTTATCAACACATATCGAAGCTGTACAAGTTTTTGTGGAACACCTGTACGAAACACCGGAAATAGTTTCCTTATCTCTTCGAAATGTATATTCATCAACAATGATTAATTTTTTGCCGCGCACACTTAACATCGTCTCCATAGTGAAAAATAGGTTTACACCTCGGTTTACACAATGTGAACAAAATAAATGAAAAATAAGAAATATCAACCGGCCTATTTATACACACTCTTGTCTCATATAGAAGGGGTGGAATGTGCAATTTCTAATTAATATTACATTGGGAAAATTTCATTAATGGTAAGTACCTTCTCTTCTTCAGGTGCCTATCTGTTCCAGACGTTGGCTACCATACTGGCTAGTTTAACCTTGTTTACAGCTGCTGTTCTTAAGTTTTTCAACCAAGAAATTCTTCTTCTTCCAACGCTTCTTTTTCCTATTACTTTTCCCCGCAATATACATTGCAGGAGATTGTATCTGTGTTGATTCCTCATGATGTGTCCCAAATATTGAAGTTTTCTTGTCTTTATCGTGTTTAGAATTTCTTTTTCTTTGTGCATTCTTCTAAGGATCTCGGTATTAGTTATATGTTCCGTCCATGAAACCCGTAACATCCGTCTGTATAGCCACATCTCATATGCTTCTATTTTTTGTTGTTGTAGCCTCCGTCATTGTCCACGATTCCACTCCATACAACAGTACTGATAACACGTAGCAGCGTAACATTCTTATTTTTGTATTCATCTTTAGATCTCGGCTTTTAAAGATTGATGACATTTTGATGAATACACTTCTGCTTTTTTCGATTCTGCTCTTAATTTCTTGTGAGTTATCCCACTGATCGTTTACAGTGGATCCAAGGTATGTGTATTTGCTTACTCTTTTGATTGTCCCGCATTCTAGTCTCAGTTGTTTTCTGATGCTGTTTTTCTTGCTTATAATCATATATTTGTGTTAATTTCAAGGCCATATCTTTTACTGCTAGTTACTATTATGTCCATTATTTGTTTTAGGTCTTGCATGTTGTCTGTGAATATTACTGTGTCATCAGCATATCTGATGTTATTTAGTCTCTGTTTATTTACCAAAATTCCTTGTTGTGCATTATCTAGGGCTTCTCTGAATATTCGTTCTACGTAGATATTGAACAGTAGCGGTGATAAAACTCATCCCTGTCTCACTCCCCGTAAAATCTCTATTGAGTCTGTTTGGTCTTCTTCAACTCTTACATAGGCTTTCTGGCTCCAATATAGGTTTGTTATTATTCTTATGTCTTTGTCATCTATGCCTATACTTTGTAGAATTTCTCTCATTTTTTTTCATGATGTACTCTGTCAAATGCTTTTTTATAATCCACAAAGCATGCATGGACATCGCAGTTCATATCCCTTGTATCTTTGGAACAATACCCGTACGCTGAACAACGCTTCTCGTGTCCCCACTGCGTCTCTGAATCCAAATTGCGTGGGTGCTATCTGTTCTTCACATTTCTTGTATATTCTTCTATGAATAATCTTTCGAAATATTTTTAACATATGGCTCATTAGGCTGTTTGTTCTGAAGTCTTCGCATTTTTTGTCTCCCGGTTTCTTTGGAATAGTTATGAACTCTGAGGTAAGCCATTGCGGTGGGATATTACCTAACTAATTGTAAATCTTAATCCCACATTTGCGCGCTAGTAACCTATGGCAAAATTTGACCATTAGGTAATTAGCAAGGGTTGCATTGACCGCTGCGCGCAAGTGACCAACACCCGTTATATATACTAATCAAATTGATTACTTTGAGAGCCGTACTTGGTGATTATTAGTTTGATTTGAATAAATAAATGCGTTAGTAAGTTAAATCACTTTCTACCTGCAGTTTACAAAAATTGGTAATCAATCCTCTTACTACAACTACTCCATTGTTGTTTCACAACGGGAGGTTGCCCGACATGTCCCTGGTTAAAGAGTTACCTATATTTGCACGAAATTTTAACAAAATTAATAGAACATTTTTTAATCGCTAACTCAATTAATTCGTCACTGTGTAGAATGTAAAAAGAGATCGATGTATGTCGGTCAATAAAATACATTTATTTAACGGGGTAAAAGAATAAAAACTTATAAAGATGAATTCCGTTGGCAATATCAATTAAAACTTATGTTTTATTTGTAACGCGATATAATCCACATTTATTTAAAAAAAAACGCTTTTCGTTATTTAGCCCGTTGGAGAAAAGATTGTTTTAAATAGTCCTTCAATTAGTTTTTTAATCATACTGCTGTGAAGTGAGATATCCTATTTAGCGTTGCCCTATTCCACGGTGCAACACGTCCTAACGAAATACAAGATTTTAATTCTGTTAGCAAATTATATGTTGATATTGTCCATTCAATTTAGGCGTTAGTTTTCCTATTAAGTTTTTCATTACTTGCCAGACATTGATTTTAAACATATTAGTTAGATTTTTTGTTGTAGGTAATAGCATCTCCATCGTTAGTTCACCCATCAACAAATTCGGTGTTGATTTTAAAAGGTGACAGTATTAATTTTAGTGTTGTCAAAGAGCTCACGCATATCGTTTTCGCAATTGGATGTTTCTTGAAGCCGGTATTGAGCGTACGTTATTGTGAGTTAATTGAATGGAAATAATTCAAGCAAGGTAACCGATATGATTTTACATTTTAGTTTACAGTTACAATATCTTCCGCACTTTAGAACCGCAAGGTAACGGTTGGTAGTAGTGACTCGCCTGAGTACATTGTTTTATGTTGTGAAGCAAATTTTAATGGGCGTATTTGGCCGATGGGAAACTTCCAGTAAACGTTAACAAATTGTTTCCTTATTTTTGAGTTGTGTATTAACGTGATGGTTTGTGTGTACTGCACGCTATTCTTAAATAAGGTGGTGTCCTTACGTTTGCGGGATTTGACCTATCAATTATATTCATTTATCACACCGAATTCAAATCATCTTTTACACCTGCGCCCATTCCCCCGAGATTTGGGAAATCCTTCATATCTGTTACCAAATTCTACTGCCATTTTAATCTTTAACTGTATATAATCTATTAGGTGTGAAACGATTAACTTTACTCAAATATACAAAAACTTGAAGCATTCTTAATCTAAATCTCACTTCCAGGTATTCAAAACTAAAAGTTTACATTAATCAATTCGATAATACTTTGTTCAATAAATTCAAAAATATTAGTTATTAATATTATACTTCTATTTCATGATGCATTAAACTGTGGGGTCGGCCCTCTCAATGTGCACAGAAATAGAAACGATCGACATGAAGTTTTAAAAATATATATCGATTTTATTCTTAATTGTTGATCCTTACATCCAAAATAAACTACATAGTTAATACATAGACGCGTTTCATGAATAAAAAACAAATAAATATGAATTTTGTTATATTGGTAAAAACTTCAATAATTTATCAAAAAAAAATGTAACTAACAGTTTATTTAGTCTTAAGCGAGAAATTTACGTAAGAAATAAAAAAAATAATGGTTCAAAAATATTCCGTATATCAACGCCAATTTCTATTCACTAGCAAATTTCCTATACCCTTCGTTAACGCTTTAAGGAGCAAAACTCAGGTTATTCATATATTGTGAATATTTTCATAAATTTTGTATAAAAATGAAGTAAAGTAATGCATTCAATGAAAAAAAGGCAAAAAAGTTCTCTAGTTTTTTCTTCAAGTGGTGGTAAAAATCGCTACCAGTGATCATTCTTTACTTTAATATTGCTCAAGATTCACTGGTATATATATTTACCACTATATTTTTCACTTAGAATATTGTAACAAAACAAAAGGTGAGTTATAAGAAGTTTATTGATATCTGAACAATTATTCATATATTATTTTGGTGATACAACTCGAAAACATTCTTTAAGAGCAAAATATGTTTGTTCTCTTTAGCTATCTTTTAACTACAGTTGGCACATCTTCTGTAAGTGCCCTATGATTGCAAGTGGAACCTACGTCAACAAGATTTGGTTTCTTGACTTACCAGCTTGATTTGGATTGGTCCAGGTCGTTTTCGGATGAGAATAACAATCAATTGCTACCAACTGACTTCTGTATTGAAGATGTGTAAGAGACTTCACGGGGTAGTTTTATGATGATGGTGCCTATATAAAATGTAGCTGTTTACTATTGATGCGTACAAGGATGTAGTAAAAGTATTTTATCCACCATCTTTTGGACTTCCATTGAATCGAATAGGTTGACATCAACTGATCATAACGATCTACCACCCATGGTGATTATAATCAGCAATAGCAGTTGGACAACTTCTTCACGTGCCATCCTTACTTGTTCTGAGGACAGTTGTTTTTCTTTGAAGTTATGCATGTTACTTATCAGTGTCACATCTTTTGTATGCCGTCTTTCCATTTATAGACGGATACGTTGCCACTACGGAATCAGACTCACTCATCTTGTATTTTGTCATCAGCTAAGCATTGCTTTGGGAAATATTGTCCAGACGTTCGAAATGTCCCACAGGAGAAAAGTTTTGCCTTGATAGACATCAAATCGATCAAGTAACAATCTTTGCATGTATTGAAGATGTGTAAGCTCTTCACCGGTTTCATGGGATGTATGCTTCAACACAGTTTGCCTTGAAAGGAACCATGCTTTCGTCGATTGACAAACATCTGGAGTGTAAAAATAGAAAATTTTGCTTTTACATACTTTATGAGCGGTCGGATTTTATACAACTTATCGAACATAGGGTCACCTTTTTGAGGCATTTTTGAATTGTCATTCATATGTAGCAGTCTCAGAATTTTCAGAAATCTATTCACTGTAAAAACCTCTGCCACTCTTAGTACAAAGAAATTTTTGTCAGACGACCAGTATGATTTCACTGTAGGTAACGTGTGGAAACCCATAATTATAAGAACACCAAAGAAGGCCTGTAGTGCCTGTGTAGTTATATCTAAACATTTTCCAAATTGTATTGCATACAGATTCGATTCATCTATAATTTTTTGATACATATCATTAGTGAAAATAGCACTAAAGAAATCTAAAGGGGTTGCATTTTCTGAAAAGTCTATGTTTATTTTTTAAATTTCACAGAAATCGAATGAGCTGTACTCTAAGACTTGATATATCTTCTTACACCACTTGAAGTCTGCAGTTTTAGGAGTTGAAACATTTACATTGGCTTCAATAATTTTATTCGCTTCTGATTTTGTGTCACTTTCAGAAGAAAATATATAGGCCATATTGTTTTTTGTACAATGATTTTCTGGAAAATAGTCTGGATCCAGACGTGAATTATCAGAATCAATATCGTCGACAAAGGAGTAATTAGGAACAGAATGAGTTTGATGATTAGCAGATTCACCTGATATAGCGTTAACTGTATCAGTGCTGTTTGCTAAAACCATAGCCGACACCGTTTTACTATTTTCACTTGACGTCGACGCAATGGCTGTGGTGGAACTAATCGAATGACGAGTGCTACATTTCGCCGAAGAAGGTATAAATGAAGTATCATCTTCTGCATCAGAGTCACCCCCATAGTCTGACAGGCAATAATTTTCATCTTCTGAATCGTCCTTCGACGCCAAGTTCTCTGATTCATTTTGGGTCAGCGGGTGTTCCCACTTTTTTGGCGGTTTCTTGCTCATTGCTGCAACAACAATTACGTATTATCACCCAAAACATCTTCTTGCAACACGAAACAAAATGTAATTCATTCATAAATGAAAGACCAAAGACTACACTATCTCTTCCAGTAATTACTATTTCAAAATTATTTGATTATATGTACAGAAAATGTTCATAAAGTATTCATTATAAGATAGGTTAGGATTATCTAAAAAGTTATACATTGAAACTAATAATAGAACTAAACAATACTTACTTTTTTGCTATCAAGTGAGTAGCCTAAGAGTATCCTTTAATCACTTCGTGTATTTATTTCACAGTATTTTTATAGATAAAATAATAAATAACACAAATAAATTTCAATGTCAACAATACTACTAAAATTGGCCGTCCTACGTGCCCACTGGTAGCTATGTTTACCAGTGATTCAGTTTTAGGCTCATGCGCACGTTCATGTAGTATCTGGTAGCTAATGCTACCAGATATCGTTTGGAACTCGCTTTTTGAACTTATGGTCCAATATTCAATACTATAGGAAAGGTAGATCGCCTTATAATGTAAATGGTAAAAATAGCTACCAGTGATCCTTAAAGGGTTAAGCTGCATATAACTATACTCCACACTACACTTTTTTTGTTCGAGCAATCTGTCTGATACCAAAAGTACCAAACATACTTTAATTTGCTCTGCACTCGTTAACGTTTTTCGGAGCAACAGATTTATTTCATACATAAATGTTTTTAATTGCTAGTCAAGCAAATAATACTCAATCGATGTTAATAATTAAACATATGACTGCCTGAGAGACTTTTCCTTAAACTCCGTTCTAACATTCTACTACACTTGAGTTCCATTTTTTAAGCTTAAGTCTACAAATCATCTTCCTCAGAAGAAAATAACACATTTTATATCCTTTCCTTATTTCACTAAATTTAAACGATATTAAATCATAACATTGACCTTTTAATTTAATTTTAAACTTTTAAAATTTAATTTTATATCTAATACTAATGCGATACAAAATGTAAATAAGGACTGAGGCAAAAAAAAATATTAACATCGAAAAAATGGCATAACTTTGGAACCACTGCGTCAATTACAACATAAGTCATACTTTCGGATACGATATTTATTACCGAATAATCGTCAATTAACATCATTTTAATCAGACTTATTAAAACAAAATTGTTTGAGCTCTTCTGGCCTGTCCAACATCATGGATATTATGGTGATATTCGAGACTTTCCTGGTCGCCGCGATCCACATTTCACGGAAAATTTTCAATTGTTTTTGCTTCTTTGTTCGTTAACCTCAAGTTCATTTTGACCAAAGCCCAGTAGCTTTGGATAGGCCGTAGTTCTGGGCAATTTGGTGGGTTAGCCTCCTTAGGCACCAAAACGATGTTGTTGTCTTCATACCACTTCATAGTCGCCTTGCAATAGTGACATTAGGTTAAATCCGCCCAAAAGAAAGTAGACACCTTGCGTTGTCTGAGAAAAGGCAACAGTCCTTAATATAAATTTTAGAATTTACAGATCCAGATGTCACAAAAAGTTTCCTTCGCTCTCCACAGCTGCAGATCGCCTGCCAAACAAGAAACTTTTTCGGGAACATCGTCTTCTTTTTCGTCCGGAAAAATTGTAGAGAACGTATGTCTCATCGTCTATTACTCAACAATCTTTGCTTTGAAAGAAATCAGCTCTCAACTTTTTCGCTCGTTTTAGTGCCTCTGTGTTCTTCTCTGCATTTTTGTCTGGAATTATTTGCACTTTGTACGATTTGAAGCCAGTCTTAACTTTACAGACTTTTCTGACATACCTGCTTTTTGAACCAATTTCCAATTTGAGATGTTTGGATGCTTCCTCATCTCAAACACAGCTTTTTGCACCTTTTTGTCGAGTGAAATCCTTCTGGTCTGCCACTTCCAGGATTCCGAGTGAATGTGAGCTCTTCCTTGAAGTTTTCGATAACTTTTGCGGCCGTTTGTCTGGAAACTTTAGCTTCTCTTGCAATTCGAAGGACTGACCATGGAGCATTTTCATGAAATTTTTTGAGAATCAATTTACACACTTCCAACATTTTTTCCACTGTAAACTCAATTTCGATCGTACAAAAACAAAAATTGAATGACATAATCTGATAACTAGTGCATTAAAATTTTTTGATAAAAAAAGCGGTGTAACAGTTATGCCAGGTTTTTAATGTTAACGTTTTTTTCTGTCTTAGTCCCTAATATGCCAGATCAATCACTGCACGACTGTAAACCATACGAGGTGAAAGTCGTATACTATACTGACAATGCCAAATTAGAGAATCGTCTAAATTCTCACAAATACTCTACATTGCGCTGCAGTAAAAAAGTATATGAGCAACTCGAGATAGGATTTCGTGATAAAATCTGTAATGTCGAGTTATGAATTAACAGATAGTGTAAGTCAAGACGAAACCGCTTCACTAAGCCTTTTCACGATCGTCACATCACGATCGTGGCTTACAAACTACCATAAATATTACGCTACGTTACGACTGATTCTACAGAACCCATACTTGAACTAAATACTCTCTTCAAAACACTGTCGTAAATTACAAACGAAAAAGATCTAACAATAGCATTAAGGTTTCAAACATTTTTAATGTTTCTCTTTACTTTAAATTCCGGTTCTAAGTAACTTTACACTACGGTTATACAAATGCAAGTCGGAAAGGGAATCTATGTATGTGGCCACCAAGCTTGAATCTCCTCCGAAAGTTTTAAGCGAAGTTTTCATATGCTTAGATCGTCTAGCTAAAGACCCTCAGTTGGGAAGAAGAAATATATTTATTCCGTGTTACAATTGGGAAGGAATTATTAAACACAGTAGTTGGATTACATATTGTCATAGGCGTATGACTTAAGGCGTAACATACACATACTTATTAACAGATTTTGTTAAATACATGAAGCCATTTACATATCGTGTAACGTTTTTTTACTAGTAATCGTCTTGGAACCGTTTGTATTATTCAATTTTAACGGCGTCTTTAGCTATTAAATTTGGTTATCGTCAACTGTACTATGTGTAGAGTAATTGTTTATTTATTGGAGTTTATAGGTTGTGGTTAAAAGCTTATTTGGTTTATTGTATTGTAGCTAACTGTAACTTGAGTAATAGAATAATAGTATCTGATTACAGGATGAAAACCTTGGGTTTTTGCTAAATTGACAGTGTATTGTGTATTTAAATGTAATTCCGTTTGGTTGAATTACATCATGAAATTATAGGAGAGAGGACGTAAGTGGTGTCCCTTCTAGTTAGAAGATGTTAGATTCTGGAACAGTAAAAATGTATTACATAGTATCGTGAAGTTAAGGTGGACATCACGTCCGCATCAAGTGGTGGTATTGAGGCCTCATTAAGGTTGTTTATTGGAAGTAAACAGTGGTGGCTAGAAAACTAGCGTTTCAGATAATGAGATTTTATTAATTGTTTACGGAACAAATAAACTAGGTATATCGTGATGGAAATATTAGTTATATTATGAGTGGGAGAACGAAGTTTCTATGTTTCGGTTGCCATTTTCTGTAACGGAACGATACTAAATAGGTGTACGGGAGACACGTATCGTGACCTGCCTGTGTAATTATTTATCGCTAAATGAACTTCGTAATGCCGAACTTTGAATGGCCGCCAGGGCTATATTATCGTTGGGTAAAAATAACGTTTAAGGACCAGATTAGTCATTCAAGTAAAGTTTGGAAGCTTTTATTAAATGTGTGAATTAAAGCAATATAATTTAAATAGTTGCGAAGTGTTCCATGCTTTATTGTTTCGTGTAGAACGCCAAATTAGCATTTCCTGTGTTTATCTCGCATCTGACGTGCTTTGAACCGGCACAAGCTAGTTTCCGAATTTAGTTTTGGTTCCTTAAAAATGCGTTGTGGGTTTTTTATTATTTTTTAAATCTTTATTTATTAAAGAATCTTTTATATAAAACCCTAAGTACAGCGATTATTTTTCAGATAATTTTAGTGACAAATTGCAAATCAGATATTTTTAGTCAAACTAATCTTTTTGTAGAATGTAGAATATATAATTAAGGTGAGATACAAAGAGCCATAATCAACGATTATAAACATTAATGTGTCATTAAATTGCCAAATTATTTTAGTGGTATCGATTTTTACAGGAATGCTTATTTTGCAATTACGAAACAGATTCCCTAAATCCAGAAAAATTAGAAGAGTTATAACAACAACCTGTGGTAAAGTTACAGAATTAATTATTGTATCTTGAAGGTTATTTGGAAAGCTGAAAACTTTTCGTAATTTTAAGTAAGCTTTTGTCTCAGCAATTTTGAAGAAAATTTTATAGGTTATAAATTTAAAAGCAGGGGTCGCCAAATTTAGGTACATTTCCAAATTTTTTACATTTTTGTTAACAACGAACGCCTGATCAGTGGGGCTTTATTAAGCTACATTTCAATTGAATCCCTCATAAAAACACTATATATACATATTTCTCACTAAACAGATTACTGCCTCCAGTTAAGGTTTGTGGGTCCTGGTTGCGTATGCTACCAGGGTAAAAATGAGTTTCGAGGGCAGAGCAAGTTGTTGTAGTCATAGAGTCCTGATCTGGCCGCATTCACTGTATGAAATTGTTAATTACGAATGGAGCTACAGAAAATATAAAAGCTCTGCTTAACAACTGCCATTCTATACAAGCAACCAACAAGGTCAATTAAAACAAAACAAAATGTTTTTACTCAACACCATTCCGAAACATGGCTTGCATCATGTTATAAAGAAGCGAAATCTTTTAATTTTTTTAAATTAATTGTTCGCTAATTAATCAATTTTTATGAAATTCCAAAATTTCAAATTTCACCTCCATGTAAGTTTACACCTACACAAATACCTGTGAAGAACGTTACGGCGAGAGTTTAATTCCCGGTGTCGTTTTCCACTAACACTGTCGGACAGAAAGGCCACCTGTCTAAATTCTGCCGGCCCCACATTGGCGATTAGACAGCGCTACGGAGTTGGCAACCCAGGTCTATTGATCGGTACTAATTAAATAATTACACTCAAACCTAGACCTCACGCCTTCACGATAACTTAACAGAGTGACACCGGATTAAAAGCGATAAACGAGACCAAGATCCGATAATTATTTCTGACATAAAAGTTCCAGCCCGTACAGTAATTACGTAAACAAAAGTGAGTATTACATTTTCTCCCACTTCACTTAATTTCCCGTTTCTAAAAATCTACTCCTTTCAGACGTCCAGAATCTGAATCCGCCCTGGATTGTATGTCGCGATAAAATCCACATTACAGAATTATTACCCTCTCATTATAATTTCAACTAGTTACGAAAAGCTAACTAGAACACATTCTAATTTCCCTTAATTAGTTTTAAACGTTAATTACAACCGCTCCTGTTAGTTAAATAAATTACCATAGTTACAGTAAGTAGAAAATTACGTTAAAATTGTATGAAAGGTTGTTGAAATGCAAGTGGTTATCCAAGTTTTAAAATATCGATTTTCTTAGTGACCTAGATTTGAAGTACACGATCGTTCACCTCTTTGCATTACTCCTTTTAAAATATTTCAACGAGAGATAAAGTTGTTATCGCACAGCTCTTATTTATAAACGAAAATGAATTTGTTACGTTTCAGTTCAAAAACTAAAATGTATATTTCTGTTTATATTGTAATCAAGGTAGTATAAGTGTATACCTTTAGCTTTATAAAAATAAGACAATATGTGTATCAAACCTTTTTTTTTTTGTTTAGTGTTAAAAGAACCCACGACCACCCTCGACTTGAGCTATTAGCCGCGGCAAAATATAATAAAAGTGTTTGTAGCCCATCAGGCCAGCTCAAAGTATAGAAATATTCTGTCACAAAGGAGATAATAGCAATTACGGGTTGAACCGTAACCCTTCACTTTATCTGTGCGGGCTGAAGTGGTCGGGTAGATTCGGCCCGTACAATATTAAAATAAAACAGATATACAAACCAAATGAAAAAGCATCTATCTCTGTGGCGGTATTAAATTAAATTTCAATTCACCTCCCTAATAAAAACATTACATTTACATACTTCTCACTAAACAGAAGAAGTACACGATCACTTCCCTTCAGTGAAGAAGTCTGGGTCCTGGTTGCGGAAGCTACGAGCGTAAAAATGAGTACCGAGGGCAGAGCAACTTATATTCACAGAGCCCTGATCTGACCATATTCACTGAAAATGTTAATTGCAAACAGGTCACGCACGTGCTGGAATAATGGAGCTACAGAAAATTTTTATTTACAATTACCATTCTGCACAAGCAACAACCAAAATTGATTCAAATTAAAACAAAAGGGTTAACAAAATGCGAGAGAGAGAGAGAGGGTGGGAGGGAGGGAAGGAGAGACAGAGGGAGGGTGGACGGACACACATACACACGAACAGACGGACACACGAATACACAAACACACACGCACCCGCACACGCCCGAGCACGAGCACGCGCACGCACACGGACACGCACACGCACACACACACGCACACGCACAGCACACCACACCACACCACACACACACCACACACACACACACACACACACACACACAGCCACACATACCCATACACACCCACTCACACACATACACACGAGGGCCACTATTGCGATACAGTCTTATGCCACCTGATAATAAAAGCTTTAGCTATAGTTAAGGTGATGTTCCAGTAGTTCGACAGTCTACTGTAACTGCCCTACAGTAGGCTTGAGAAGTATTGATGTTATAAGTAACAGATTAAATGTGAATCTGATTTATTAATTAAAAGTTTTGTGCATGTATAAACTTTCACGTATTACATATTATTTATTTTATTTTACACAATACCTTTAACGTTGTTACTGTTTTAGTTTACAAACTTTCAACTCTGGATGTTAATAGGTAAGTTTGTATGTATTTTATTAACAAATAAGATTTCGATATGCTAAATGTTTTAAATTGCAAGTATTTGTGTGCAATAAAATTATGAAATCATTGTCTCCTCATTAATAGTTTGATAAAATCATGTATAATTTCACCATAACGTTAAATTATTAATTTGAACAAAGTTACTTGCATAACTACTATTAATATTGCTAAATCCTAGTTAGCCTATTATATACGGAGAAAAATTAAGAATATGAATTGAAGTAGTTAGTAGGTAATGAAACATTTATTTTTAAATTTAGTGGAAGTGGTAGTACACAAGGTCCCAACTGCATATCAAAAAATTCTACGTGACCCCTTACTGTCCTTATCAAAACAAATTCATATCTGTTAACGTTGACATTTTCTTACTTAGGCGACCTCTTTACGTCTCTCATTTGTGTTACTATTCAAATTACATGCAGACACCTTATTACAAAATTTTAATAATTTTACACGCTCTAAAAATATGAATAGAACGATGGCTTAAACGTTATAAAATTTTACATAGAGAATAACACGCAAAAAGCGATTATTTACTTCTTTGAATAAACCTAATTAATAAAGCAACTTATGAAGGAAATCTACATTATAAAAATTAAGGAATAAAAAAGTAACGGAAGGGCGTCGAAGATGATGCACCTAAGCATATTATTTATTTTTTTAGGATAAACAGTAAATTAAGTTACTTTGAACGTTAGGAGCCTGTGGTTAGTGCATTTCTGCAACCACTTCTTGCTGGGCTTCTTTTTAAATTTAATATAGTAAACTATATTTTATGTGACTAAAAAAATAGTTAATTTTCGTCACCGTACCCTCCACTAATGATAAGATACCGCACTGTGCTGGCACAGATGACGCGTTTATTTAGTAGTACAAAGGACAAAAATGATTTGAAAAACAAATATATTTCTCAATACTGTGAAAAATAACAGGAAGAAAAAGTAAATAAAACATCAAAATTTCACATTCACAAAAGTCGCAAACGTAATTTTCGTGGCCTTCGGAACCGTTACATTCTTTATACCCATTTTCCACTTGTACATCAAACCACGTTTCGGTCTTTCTACTAATATGTCCACATATGATGCATATATCCATTTCGGTTCCTTCGTCGCTCAGGTCGTCCAATTCATCGGCGCTGCCTTCTTCGTCTAGATTACTGTCTTCAGTATGCTGTCCTCCATAATTTGTTTTCATATTTTTTTTCATTGAGGTTTGGCCTTAGGTTTTCCCTTTATTTTCATTCCTTTTTTTTGGATCCTCGTCATCATCAAATACTTTTCTGGTAAACTTTTCCTTTGGTTCTTGCAATTTTTCCAATTTTTCCTTTTTTTATTATCTTTTTGTTCTAACCTTTCTTTCAAGGGAGTGCTTGTTTGTATCTCTGAATGTTGTTTTTGTCGACCATATTTTCTTTCAACTTTCTTATTAGGAACAGGAAAAATAAGAGAAATGTGAACGTTTGTCTGGTAAATTTTGTTTTGGAAGGGGCGACTGTTTGCTTGTTGATGGGCCGGTGATTCCGACTCTCTCCTGGAAGATTGAGTTGTCACTCCTGGAGGAGTTCCCTGAGGTATATGTGCTCGTGCAGGAGAATTATCTCTCTCTAATGACGACTCGTCGAGATTATCAGCAGGAATGAAGTCATCTTCTGTGAATTTTTTTTTATGATTGTGGACCTGAACAGGCTAAATTTGGCCTATTGTGCTAAAGCACTCAGGAACACTTAGGAGGATGGATAGAGGGGTAATGAATTGCCAATAGATGCCTATGAACAGCTAGCTTAAATTTTCTCATATCATAAGTGAGAGAAAAAAAGGAACTAGGGAGATTATTCCAGAGTTTAGAAGCTGTGTAGAAAAATGTGGATTGCGCCCGTTTGGTACGACAAGTGGAGATTTGTACTGCATACTGGTGATGTGAATAAGCGAACCGAGTGTTTCTCGCAAAGATAGCCCGAGATGGTATCAAAGAATATAATTTAACCGCACAATAGCCGTTGTAATAACGATAATACAAAGAAAGAACTGAAAAGTTAAGGACGGGTCATTTATAAGCCTAATCGCTCTCTTTTGAATACGATCAACGATATATAGAACGTATTGGGGAGCACTAACCCAGAGGTGAGAATTATATTCCAGATGAGGCCGAATTTGGGCCTTATACAGCAGAAGTTGTCGAGAGGTAAAAAACTGCTTAGATCTGTACAAAAATCCTATTTTACAAGCAATTGTTTTGGTAGCTGACAGAAGATGGTCAACCCATGAGAGATTTGAAGATACAGTCATACCCAACAGAGTAATAGCGTCTGAAAACTTAAGAACTGAGCCATTCATACTTACAACAGGAAATGATCGATATTTTTTGGCGGACACAAGGCAACGCTGAGTTTTGTTAGGATTAAATTTAACTAGATTATTGCTTCCCCATTCGAGAATCAGGATTGATTTGGAAAACACCTCGAACCTAGAAACTGTCTTTTCAATATTTGCAACCTGTTTGTACTCTAGCTTAAAAAACTCGGTAACATCGCATGGAGTTATTTTATTCTCAAACTCAGAGTTTCTGATTTTCGATTGAATTATAATGGAGACCATACGCATTTTTTAAATTATAGAAAAATGTTAATCAAGGGTTGCAATTTGTGAGAAGTATGGGGTGGAATACTAACCATAACAATCCCATTGTCTTTGCAAAATTAATATACATCAAGTGAAATATGGCTCGAGTGGTTGTCCAATATAATTAATACGGGATTGTCAGGGCTAGATGAAACTTATTTTTGGAAGCCATAAAGAAACGCGTGCTGATTGCTCCATCCATTATCTATGAATGTGTAAATTGCACCGCTTGGTCCATTCTTCTGAAGCTACGGGCTGATCCAATTTGTAGGAAAAACAAAATGACCCCAAACTGTTTCACTCCTTTAGGCCCGAGTCTTTTACATGATTCCTTAGGAACCGTAGATATACCGGTTTCATCTACATTGTAAATGCGGCCAAGGAGAAACATACTTTTATTGTACTTTTTTCAAGTTTTGGAAATAGAGGTCTACTTCGGTTTTATTGAACGCGGTTATCCTATTTATACTGATCGCTTCGGGTTTTCCTAAAGAAATTTGAGGGTTCCTTTTTATAAAACCCTGATACCAGCCCTTTCCTGCCATTCCTTTATCTTTGTTAAAATTGTGATTAGTTTGGTTCTGTTCTGTATACCTGAATACCACCGTTCCATGCACGTGATGTCAAAAAATTAATTTTCCATATTCAGAACATGGCCCACAATCTCCTATTGCTGAACTGCCCAAAACAATGGAGCTCTACCAAGCGACTAAGATTTGGATTCCTTTGTTAAATTTTTATCACCTCAACGTTCATGTATTCCAAATTCCCTCACCACTTCTCAAATTTTACGGCCATTATCCAGGATTGCATTCAAGGCTTGGTGAAGAGCTGCTGTAGAAAACGACCCTCTCTGAGTTTTTCTGATATATTTTACAATTTTACAAAAAATGTGCAAAAGGCACTAAATAATACTTATTTGGATGTGTCGTGTTCTTTAAGGTAAGAAACTAAAAGGACAAAGATGGCGCACTTTAACCGCGAAGATGACGTAACCTGCGTCAACTTAGCCGGTTAAGCACAACTGAATAAAAATTCTCCTAAAAACGATTCTGCATTAAATGTTTAACTGATAAACCCACCCTAAGCCAGAATACATATCACCCAAGGCTATCATATTAAACTGGATTTAAAACAAACTTAATTAAACAACTTACCATTAAAATTTGCAGGATAATGAATAACAAAAATATCACGTGTTTCTCATTTAACTGCCCGAATCTTTTACATGATTGTTTAGGAACCGTAGATATACCGGTTTCATCTACATTGTAAATGCGGCCAAGGAGAAACACTTTATTGTACTTTTTTCAAATTTTGGAAATGGCGGTCTACTTCGGTTTTATTGAACGCGGTTATCCTATTTATACTGATCGCTTCGGGTTTTCCTAAAGAAATTTGGGGGTTAATTTTTATAAAACCCTGGTACCAGCCCTTTCCTGCCATTCCTTTATCTTTGTTAAAATTGTGTTTAGTTTGGTTCTGTTCTATATACCTGAATACCACCGTTCCATGCACATGATGCCAAAAAATTAATTTTCCATATTCAGAACATGGCCCACAATCTCCTATTGCTGAACTGCCCAAAACAATGGAGCTCTACCAAGCGACTAAGATTTGGATTCCTTTGTTAAATTTTTATCACCTCAACGTTCATGTATTCCAAATGCCCTCGCCACTTCTCAAATTTTACGGCCATCATCCAGGATTGCATTAAAGGCTTGGTGAAGAGCTGCTGTAGAAAACGACCCTCTCTGAGTTTTTCTGATATATTTTACAATTTTACAAAAAATGTGCAAAAGGCACTAAATAATACTTATTTGGATGTGTCGTGTTCTTTAAGGTAAGAAACTAAAAGGGCAAAGATGGCGCACTTTAACCGCGAAGATGACGTAACCTGCGTCAACTTAGCCGGTTAAGCACAACTGAATAAAAATTCTCCTTAAAACGATTCTGCATCAAATGTTTAACTGATAAACCCACCCTAAGCTAGAATACATATCACCCAAGGCTATCATATTAAACTGGATTTAAAACAAACTTAATTAAACAACTTACCATTAAAATTTGCAGGATAATGAATAACAAAAATATCACGTGTTTCTCATTTAACTGCATCACTCACATTAGACAGTGATATGACTGACCGGTAAAATAGTACTATCCTAAGGAGGTCGCCACGAGTACTAAAACTGAATTTACTGTATTAGTAACTAAAATACGTGTCATCTTAAACGCTGTATGTTCAACGTCCTTCCCCTAGTTAAACTACCAAATCGCGTGAATCACGCAAACTTTACCAGTCTTGCTAATTAAATTGTAGCTTTGTTGCATAACGCAATGCTTATTTATCTTCTTGAAATCAAATTATTTATACATAACTATTAAAAGGAACGCATTTCGACGGTTTTCTAACTAAATTGTATAAATTAAAGTTTTTGGGTATCCTTGGGTGCAAACAGTGGCCAACAACGTAAAATCATACCATTTAGTTTTTGGCCATCGACAAAATGCGTTGGTGGTTTTCCCAACGAAATTGGGGAATAAATAAATGATGACTATCACCATAGAACCTATCTTAATTACGTTTTATTAACGCACTGGTGACACTTTACATTCTGTATTTATATACGTGTGATAAGTGTCGAATTCTAATCCGTTTGTACAGTTAGTATGTGGTTAAATTATCTCTGTGGCCGTCTCTCTTGTTTGTAATTATGCTATCTAGTGGTAGCACTTTAAGTGTAAAAAACAAAATACACCCAAGTACAACACAAGTGAAGCCAATAATACCACTAAATGCGTTTCAATACGTAAGCTATCATCATCAGTCGACGAGGTCTAACTAAAACAAATTTGTAATGTATGCATCAGTGTTCTTGGGCTAAAATCTATTTAAGAGGCTACTGTCACCGTTTGTAATCGAAAAGGGGGACATTAGTTTTGTTTATGTTTATTTAGCTGAAACATAGCAATAACGACTTTTGTGTATCACAGGAGGTATACACTCATCGAAATAAAACTGTTTTTTGTATACCACCGGTGGGTGGCTCATACTGAAAACATATCCTAAAGATAAATCCAGACTCATACGTATTAAGTAATCACTAGAAACGCTAAAGCCAGATTGCAGGCTTGATTTGAAATGTATGTTTGCGTATTTGCTGTTCCTTTGTCTTGGGTGTTGCGTGTTTATATGTTAGCGCATGTGTTTGTTATAATATTTGTATGTGCATGTGTGTAGTTGGGTGCATGTATATTTTCTTGGATAATAAATGGTTTGTTTCCGTTCTTTCTTAAATTATTCTACAAGGTGACGGTACAAACTGTACGTTACTTTCTAATTATGATGTTGCAAGTAGTATGTTAGCTTCTAATTATAGCACAAGGTGGTGCTAATAGCTTTTAAATTATACCTCAAGAGGGCGCTACATTTACTTCTAATAATTCTAATACTGAAGGAGAGCGAATTGACCATTGATTTATTAAGAGAGAACGAAAGGACTCTACATGTTGGTTTCTGGGTTGTTTTTGCTGTACTTTATGTTACGTGGCTAAGAACCTAGCTATTAAATTATGCTTTATCTAACTAGGAATTTGTAATTTTTATCATGTAAAATGGTATTGTTATAATAACGAGTTATTAAAGGTAACACTTTCCCATTGTGCAACCCAAAAAGTGAAACTGTTGAGTCCTAAGCGAAAGAAAATAATTTTGGGACTTTCCTATTACGCAATAAAGTGGTAAGTCATATGTGAAAGTTAAATGTATTTACAATATCTTACAATTAATTATTTACTACATGAAACCTTTACGGAAATGCTACCTCTACAAGAAGCAGAGACAAACCAAATATAACACCAAAAGTAAAAATCTTATGTGGCTAGCGCATAGCTTTCTTATGCCTGAGTAGCCTTCCATTAGCAAATATAGGAAAAAGGAAGAGTCAATCAATTGCAGAACGACCAGTTTTAAATTGTTCATATTTCCTCTTATTTTAAATTTACAAAAAGGAAGTTTTGTTTCTTGCTCCAAGCAATTTAGACATTATGAAAATGTACGTTTGAAAATTTTTGATTGTGAAAAAGCATAATCATTATATAGACCAACCTCTTTGTGCAGTATAAATTTATAATTTTTAAATAGATTAACAGTAACGCCAAACTCTATACAAATTATTGAAGAAAATGACGTAGAAATTCTAAACACATTAATGCAAAAGATGGTTATTTATCATTTGTCAAATATTAATACCATCGCCATACTAGCTTTAACGTTTTATATACACACATCAGGTTTCAATTAATTAAATTGATTTTAAGGGTTTATTTAATTTCGTATGCAAAACTGTTATAAGGAAAACTAACATAAAATTGAGTTATCTTTAAAAAAGTTATGTCTAATTTTTTCCGTAAGGTTAATAATCTTTGAAATATTCACAAGAAGTGTTTTATTAGTTACTCTCTTAACACAACACGACACAACACACTCACGGAACGCAGCACAAAGCAACGCAGCATAGCACAACACAACACAACGCAATGCAACGCAACGCAACGCAACACAACGCAACGCAACGCAGCGCAACGCAGCGCAACGCAACACAACACAATACAACATAACGCAACGCAACGCAACGCAATCCAACACAACTCAACACAACACAACACAACACAACACAACACAACACAACACAACACAACGCAACACAACACAACACAACAAAACACAATACAACACAACACAGACATACACAGAGATCAAGTTGAAAACGGTTTATATGGTTATACTAACGCTGAAAACGTGTTAAACTTGTACAAAAACTCAGTTTTTTCTCGAAAAGGAAAAACTACTAATTCTCACTGTCCATCTTACTCTGGAATGTGTTCCAATCCATCTTGCTGGCAACTTTGCCGATAAATATTCCTGGACGGCTCGGAAATTATGTGCCGGGGCACCATCGTGTAAAAACCAATAATCTTCAATATTAGCTTGAGGTAAATCAGTTAAAGCTGCTTCAACCTCATTTTCTAATCAATTTTGGTAGCGTTCAAAATTTAAAGATCCGTTATAGAAAAATGGATTAAAAATGCGTTAGTGTTGCTGTGGTATTGTTGCTAATTAATCTGCACCAATTTAAAACTTTTATTTGGAGTATTTACTAAACTCAATAATGATATTAGTTTAATTATTCGTAAACCTTATTTTATATACTGCAGAGAGCTTCCATTCTGTGAGTTTTACTTATTTCTTATTGGTAACACGTTACTGCAATTTGATTATCGGTACTTTTGGATTGTTAACCGTTAATATATTTATTAATTTTAAAGAAAATAATTGAAAACCATTTGGTTTTGTTTAATGTATATTTGAACAAACGATACTTCTGTGAGTTTAGTTTGGTTACATATTTATGCACGTGTTTTGTTCCGTTGTCCTTGTTCTCTCTTCAAATTTTGCGAGATCTCTTTTGTACCGTTCTTTAAAATTAAGATTTTCGTTATAACTCGAGAAATGTCGGCTGGATCCGTTTCCCCAAGCAACCGATTGTTAGTTTTTTGCCAACACTTATTCCCTCCGAACCCCTATAAGCGAGTTCGGTCATAACTCTGAAGGTAAAACATGCTAAAAGGTATGCCCTTATATTATTATAATGAAAGACCTCAACGAGCGGAGTACTTTTTCACAAACCTCGCCCGTTTCGTGTCCCTATGAGGAGGTCGGTCATTATTCATGCAAATCATGCAACCACTCGTTGGAGAGCTCTGGACAATCCGTATTAACCTGTTACTCCGACATACCTACGGCCACCCATCGCGGAGAGAGAAAGAGTTAGGTATTCCACAAAATAGAACTTAATGATGGTAAACTGCTCCTAGGTATACTTTCATGGTACTCTAACGGAAGACCTTGCTGAAAGGAGTATTTTTTCACCAATTGTCATACCCTCTAACGCACTATAAGCGGGATCGGTGTAAGTTCTGAAAGCGTAGCCATGCGACGTCACTCTGGGGGGTTTTTGGGCGATTTGATCTACGCAAAAAATTTGGACAAGGTGATTCTTAAACACATACCTCGGTATGTGTCACCAAGTGTCATCCTCTTCTACCGTCCATACACGGCATAGGATGGAGTTTGCAATATATTATTGACCCATCATTAGGACGGTTAATTAAATAGACACATTTCGCTAATAGTTGTTGTTGACCACTCACAAGGACTACGTTTACATTATTTGAAGAGTACCAACCAATATAAGTTCGTAATGTATTGCTAATACCGGTCGATCGTATTTCTCAATTTTCATTACCGGTCATTCTAGGAGTAAAGGGAGCAGAAATATAAAATAACAAAACAATTAAGCTAGATACATCTGAGAGTTATTTTAATATTTTAAACAATTTCCCATGCAAGATATTAATAAATTAACCCTTCAGTACCTAGTTATGCACATAAACATCATCCACTTCCAATTGCTTTAAAAAGTTCTCGAGAAAATTGATCACATTTTACGTCGACTGATTCAAATATACATCGTCTGCGCCATCCGTTAGAAATTTGTTGACACTATTGCCGCTAGAGGGTTACCTGCTATTCAGTGTTACTTGGAATTGGTCTAAGTGCATGTGCACCTGTCGGCGTTGTTCAATTTCTGAATGTGTTTTGGGAATTATTATATTACAAGGTAATAATACATCATTTTCTTTTGATAACTATATCTTTCTAAAATCTGTTTATGCTATGACGTTCCCCGTGTCCAAGATAAGGAGGGCCACTATGGGGATTTAGTAAATGGTAAGAGCTGCAAAGTAGGTTAAATGAAGAAAAAGGTGGGAACTTAGGGGGCCAATAAAATGCCGTTTAGAAATTCAAAATATTTCTATAGAGTGATATTTGCAAAAAAGTGTAAATCGCGATTTTACATTTTATTTTCTTCTGGGTTTAATTGAAGAGATAATCAAACCGAAAACAGTTTTGCATTGCCACTTTTAATTTTGCACCACATGGTAATAAGTTATTTACGGTAAGACGTTTTGCCTTTTTGAAACCATCGTTAACTTTGTTTTTTCAAATACGGTCCTGCTAAGTTAAATATGTGTTTTGAAAGATTTGTGAATTACAAATTCAACGATGTAAAATACATGATAGTTGATCTACGTTTCAGACCATTTTTTGACCATCTTCAGTTTTTTCCCATTTTCTGCGTTATTCCCAATGCTAGAATAAAAATAGTAACACCGTTTTATGGCAGTGCGTTTTATAAGCTTTTAAATAATAGAATAGAATTCTTTATTTGGTGTTTCAAATTGTTGTAAACATCATCCACTTACTTATTTGATATATAACCCTGATAAATAAACGCTTACTCGGAAAAAAATTGTTTTCCATGTTCCTGATATAAAACACCAAGTTACAATACATTGTAGACCTACTAAAAAAATAACTAACTAACTTAGAAGAAATACACAGAATTCTAAATTTAAGTCTCTAAGCATAAATAACATCTTTTTTCTGTCAATTCTAAAACGTTTCTAAGCATATCTGGGGTAATTGTTTCAAATGCTTCAAGAACTAGCCTTCGAAGATTATCTTCATTTTCAATATTGTGAGCGTACGCAAAATTTTTGACGTGTCCCAAATAAAAAAGTCCATCGGTGTAATGTCTGGGGAACGTGCTGGCCAGAATACCTTTGAATATCTACCAGGGAACCGATCTGACAAATATTCTTGCACAACTTTGAATTATGTGCCGGCGCTCCATCTTGCATAAAGCAGCAATCGGTGATTTCTGCAAGAGGTAAATTATCTAACACTTCTTCACCATCATGCTGTAATAAATTTAGATACCGTTCGAATGTCAGTGAACCTTGGTAAATGAAAGGTCCTAATATTTTGGTACCAAAAATTCCAACCCATACATTAAAACCAAAACGATTTTGGTGTCTGGCCATTCTCGTTACACGGGGATTTTTTTTGACCAATAATGAGCATTGCTTAGATTGAAAATACCGTTATTAGTTACCATACTTTCATCTGACCATATGATTTTATAGGGAACTTTATCATTTTCTAGGCATTCACTGAATGATCTACTTCTTGCTTCATCTCCTTGTTTAAGTCCTTGGCAAATACGAAATTTACATGGACGAATATTTTGTTTCTTTAAAATGAAATGGCCTGTAGACTTCGGTGTACCAATCGTTTGCTCAATTTGTTTAGTTGAAGTTTCAGGATTTTCAGTAACAGCTAGTAAGACATTATTAACTTTTTCTTCATTAGACAGTTTCTTTCGAGATACTACAGGCTTTTGGAAAGAGCCATATTCTTTCAGATTCGCCACTAGTTTACTATATGTTCGCCTATTGGGCTGTATTCTGTCAGGATATTTATTTAAATACATTTGTTCAGCTTCAAAACAATTTCGTTGACATAACAAATAACACGTTAACATATCAAACTTCTCTTCATTTAAAAATCGTTCCACTTTTCACTAAATGAATATTTTGCAAACGTAAAAGTACCACCAGCAAAAATGACAAATAAAATAATGCAATAATACTATGTCGTATACATTTTCTTAAAGCCACCTATTTTCTGATAGTTTGAGAAGTACCTACTAGATAATACCCTTATACTGTAATATGGTAATATGTAATTCAAAAAGCTTTCTGTAGTTGACATATTAGAATTAGATTTTTAATAGTTCGTTAGTATTGCATCTTTGTTATATGTATTTCTGAAATTGGAATAAACATTGTTTTGAGAATAAGCATTTAATTAGGTACTATTTCAGTGTCGCTTTTGAAAAAATGGATAAGGTTGCAACAATATGAAACACCAACTAAAAAATTTTATTCTAGCGTTGCGAATAACGCAGAAAATAGGAAAAAATTGAAGATGGCCAAAAAAGGGTCTGAAACGTGGTATCAGGTATTTTACTTCGTTGAATTTGTAATTCACAAATCTTTCAAAACACATATTTAACTTAGCAGGACCGTATTTGAAAAAACAAAGTTAACGATGGTTTCAAAAAGGTGAAACGTCTTACCGTAAATTACTTATTACCATGCAGTGTAAAATTAAAAGTGGCAATGCAAAACTGTTTTCCGTTTCATTCTACCTCTTCAATTAAAGCCAGAAAAAAATAAAATGTAAAATCGCGATTTTCACTTTTTTTCAGATATCTCATCGCCCTATAGAAATATTTTGAATTTCTAAACGGCGTTTTATTGTCTCCCTAAGTGCCCACCTTTTTCTCCATTTAATCTACTTTGTAGCTCTTATCACTTACGAAATCCCTATAAATCTTTATCTTGGACACGTTATATATATATATATATACATATATACATAATAAGATTATAACCCGAAAAAAATAAACTAAGAAATTACAAAAAAAAAACATTTTTCTACTAATTTTTTATTGCAAATATTTTATTACACATCCTTTTATATGCCTTTTATTTCTTTATAGATGCCTTTCATAGTCAAAAAGCTTGGGGAAAAATCGATTTAGATAGTCTATCCACTGAAGAGCTATTCGATTTAGTGGACGAAATTCCAAGTCAAGGCGAATTGGATGATCGGGACGACGAAGGGGAACTACCGAATATTCCTGAGACCGGCAATAGGCATGATGACAATTATCAAGACAATATAATCATTATAAATCCCCCTTAAAATGAGAATGAGTTATTTAAAAATGTGGCCAATGCAGAATCGAATCCAACCTCCCAAGCAAGCCACAAATGTGATAATCAGGCGAAAAGAAATTTGATCTGGTGAAATGGAAATATTCCCAGTACATAAACGGGAAATCCTAATTTGCCAGAACATATAAAAGATCTAGAGACTCCCGTCCAATTCTGTAGATATTTTTTTGACGATGAATTTTTGGATAATATTTTAGAAGAAACTATTAGATACTGTAATTAAAAATTATTATTAATTTTATTAAATACATAAATAAAAAGTTTACCTCGAGTAGGATTCGAACCTACGACCTGTACTTTGCTAGAGTACCGCGCTAACCAACTGCGCCACCAAGGTTCAAGCCCCAATCGATGCAAATTTTGTCTTTATGTATGTAGAACTGATGTAAATTCTAAATATAATGAGATTACAGTCAAATTACTTATATTAATGGAATGTGAGCCTGCAATATCGCAAGGATTCACACATACCAAAGCAACTTGACTAATTTTAAGTTTTGTTATGAACGAATAAGTTCAAAGGTAAATATTAGATACTGTGTCCAACAAAATCCTGCGAAGCCTCTAATGACAACTAAGTATGGCCTAATGAAATATTTAGGTATGTGCATATTTTCTTCTGTTCTCCTGTTTGCCTAATATAATATTATTCTGGAAACAAAATATTGCACTTGAAGTTGTTCAGAAAACAATGAGTGGAGCTAATATTGAATTAATTCGTAAAATGCTTCATTTCAATGATAATTCAATTGTATCTAACGACAAATTGTACAAATTACGGCCAGTACTTGATCATTTATCCAAAAAGTTTCTCTCGGTATCGATGGAAGAGAAATTGTCTCTAGATCAGCAGATGTGTGCCACAAAGGTGCGTCATCATATCAAGCAGTACACTCCGCTAAAGTCACATATAAGTGGGGGTATAAATTATTTATACTTGCTGCAATATCTGGATACTGCTACAAATTTGAAATATACACAGGAATAATCCCGAAAATCGTCTTCAAAATCAACCCGATCTTGGAGCAAGTAGTAATATCGTGGTACTTCTAGCACGTGACTTCCGAGGAATTGTTTCTACAAATTGTATTTTGATCATTATTATACTTCTATTCAAATTATTGATTATCTGGCCAAATTTGGAATTCATTGCTTAGTAAGAGTACATAGAAACAGAGTTCCTAATTGTAATGTACCTCCTGAATAATATTAATTATAATAAGCTTTAAGGGCCAACATATTTTTATAAATCCAATAATATGGCTGTAAAAAAAAATTAAGTTTCCATAGGAACAGTTAAACGACATTAACCCTTATGTGTCTGCATAAATAATGCAACGTACATGGCGAGAGGTGGTACCTGGGTACCACTGTGTATTTTTAACATTGTTACGTGGGTTTTATATTTGTGCATCTGCGCATGCGTAGCAATAGTGATGATTAGTTGTTTTGTGTACAGTCATCCCTCATTTACGGCCGAGTCTACGTTGTGATCTTATTGAATTGTGCTCAGTTTAGTTCAATTGGTGAAATAATATGTCTTCTGCACGTGATTATATTACTAGTGCGTCTGGTAGCGGAAAATGTAGTAGCAAACCTTCTGGAAACAATGAACCATCAAATAGCGTAGCTTCAGAAAATACTAGAAGCCTCCGGAAACCTGTTTATAACCCACAATACAATCGCAGAGGATATCTCGACTTAGATAAGTATGTTGTTTTGTTTCTGTATTCGCTATATATAATTATGTATATTCCTGTAATAATGAATGGTATTCGGTAAAGGATGACAGCTGAAGATGTCGAAAGATTGTGTGAAACTTCCGATGAGGAATTTAGTGATCAATGCGAGGATGACAACGACGAAAATTATGTGCCATCAGAAAACGATGAAAAATCAGATGTAGAAGATGTTCTCACTGGAGAAAGGGTTCTTATCGAAACAGAGGTGGAGGTCAACAGCGACGACGACGAGGAAGTTACTACAGAAGCAGATACTACTGAAACCCCACCACCTACTGATGTTTATCGCTGTAGTGATTCAACTATCTGGAACAAAACCCCGTTACCATCGTCTCAAACCCGGTCATATAATATCATTCGAGAACCAGGTAATGGGCATTCTTTTCTCTTTCTAATTCAATTTGAATCTCGTTTGTATAAATTTTAGGAGGCCCGAGTAGAGTAACTGCTTTGTATACACGTAAGGATACGTTGAATACTTTATTCACAGCCGAAATTAAATCCATTATCATACGACAAACTAACCGTAAAGCCAATCAAGTTTATTGTGATTTCAATAGAAACTCTAATTCGACACAAAAAGTGTGGAAGAACATTTCAGATGAAGAGCTTGATGCCTTCTTTGGTATACTTCTAATGGCGGGCGTTCATAAATCCAATACTGAGCATATTGATGAATTGTGAAAATCAGATGCCTTGCCGTTATATAAAGCAGCAATAAGTAGAGACCGCTTCAAGCAGATTCTTCGCTTCATCAGATTCGACAACCCTACGACACGGCCAGCCAGACTTGAAACTGATAAAGCTGCCGCAATAAGCGACATTTGGCTTATGCTAAACCAAAATCTTTTAAAATATTATAAACCGTATGAATATCTAACGGTCGATGAACAACTATATCCCTACCGCGGACGAACTAGGTTTACCCAATACATTCCCTCGAAACCTGCCAAGTATGGCATAAAAGTGTTTTGGGTTTGTGATGCTACAACTTTTTATCCATGCCAGGGGTCAATTTACATAGGAAAATTAGCGGGTAATGAGCGACAGGTAAATATTGGCGAAAAAACTGTAATGCATTTATGTCGACACTACAAACGTTCGGGCCGCAACATCACCACCGATAATTTTTTCACATCACTGCCTCTTGCTCGCATGCTGAAATCAGATGGGCTTACTTTAGTCTGTACGCTTAGAAAAAATAAACCCTATATTCCCAAGGATCTTTTAGTGAAAAAGGAACGACCGCTTTTTTCAACCAATTTTGCTTTCAATACAGATGCCATGCTGTGCTCATATGTCCCAAAAGTAAATAAAGCCGTAGTTTTGTTGTCAACGATGCACTGTACAAACAGAGTTGATGATACTCTGAAGCAAAAGCCTGAAGTAATTTCGTTTTATAACAAAACTAAGTCAGGTGTCGACGTTATGGATAAAATGCTGGGAACATACACGAGCAAGAGACGAACAAGCCGTTGGCCGTTAGGCTTTTTCTTCAATATATTGGATGTCATAGCTCTGGCTACTTACATTATCTATACTGAAAACAACCCCACAAAATATCAGAACACAAGTCAGAGGAGGACTTTCCTAAAAGACCTAGCTCGTGATCTGTGCTTGCCAGCTGTGAACCAAAGAAGTGAAAATCCCATGATATTGCGAAACCGGTTTACGAAAAACGCCATTGAAAGTGTTTTAGGAAGTTCGCTAGAAGCTCCTTATCATTCCAATCCTGTGCCTGAACGGGATTCCACAGGTCGCATTACAGTAAAAGGCATATGCAAAATGTGTTATAACAGCGACGGGAAGATAAAAAGGAAAACCCGCAAGATGTGTAACATTTGTAGCAATCCTGTGTGCCTGCAGCACACGGATCAAAGAGTCAAATGTCTTCAGTGCCGGGATAAATAATAGGTATATTATATATACATTATATCTATATGCTATTTTGTAACATATAACATTAAAAAATAACAATAGATGCATAAAAATATTATTTTCCAGTACATAATTTACAGTGACACCCAGGTACCACCATCCGCCAGGATGAGTTCATTTTTCGATAAGGTAAAAAATACCTGACACCCCATACGTTTCCATATCTGAAATTTTCAAAATATACTTAAAATTATATATTTAGAGATGTCCTAGGAGCTCAAGTTGATTCGCCCTCTCAAAGGTGAAATATTCCATATTCTATACCCTAAAAGTACCCGGGTACCACCTTCAGCCACATAAGGGTTAATATAAAACAATTGTTAACGCTATGTAATTACATATTTACCTTTGAACTTATTCGTTCATAACAAAAACTTATAATAAATTGTTAACGCTAGTTTAAAACGTTCAATGCGGAAGAAAGAAGAGAGGGAAGATTAGATTTGGTAACATCACATTTACGACTAATACAATTAAAGCTGCGACAAACAGTAACAATAGGAGATTTAAACAATAAATCCGTTCCAGGAATACAATAATGAAAAGTTTTTGAATTCCGGGATGAAGGACGAGGAACATGAAAACGGATGTGACTTAGGAGCTGCGGGCAGTCAATAAGATTGGGTAATAGACTATAGAGAAACGTGATACTATTCACGGTTCTACTGGAATCCAGTGACAAGAAGTGCAACGTAGATAGGAGTTCAGCATGATTAGTACCTCTAGCGGGATAGATCCCGTACTTTTTATAGTGCAAACGCTTTAAAAACTTCCTCTGAACGGTCTCAAAGCAACTTTGTGAATGCTATAGCATTCACAAAGCTGCTTTAAGACCGGATTGTAAATTAAAGAGTAGTATTCAAGTTTGGATCGAACTAGATAAAAGTATACTGATTGTAGTGCCGATTGATTCAAAATTTGTTTACTGTTACGAATGATAAAGCCCAGAGAACGGTTTGCTGAACGGTATACTTGACTTATGTAATCACACCTAAATCTTTTACTGATTTGTACTTTTGTATTAAAATTGAATTAATCGAATAACGGAATATGACTGGATTAACTCTACGAGTCTATGTAATTACTTCACACTTATTCACATTCAGTATTAAGAAATTGGTATTGCACCATTCTGATAATAAATTGATAATCGATGAATACATGTTGAGATCATCAGTAAAGAATAACTTACGACAGCGCAATACCAAATAATCAAATCCCACAACTACAAATGACATCACCACAAAATAACTTTATACAGAATTATCCATATACTAACACTCAAACCACCCACATGCAAATGTGCTATCCACAACCACTACAAACACCAATATACCCCCCTCAACAACATCCCCTTCCCCCAAATCCTGCATGCAAACAACAATTATCTAATATATAGCAAAACAGTCAACAAACATCAAATTCTCTATCAAACACGGACCAATAATCTTACAAAATTATCTCCACATCAGATGAAGATACAGAAATGGACAATGATTCCACTCAAGTCAGCTCAGTACCCTGACAATTAGTGAGAGGTACAAAACGAAGGAAACGTACTAAAAATATACCAAAAAACAACGATGAATCCGAAATAACAAGTCATAACATATACTCAGGACTTACAAATGAAGACAGTGATAAAGACAACGCTGAAGTCAGTAATAAAGATAACACTGAAAAAGTTGTAACCAAAAATGACATAAAACCACCACCAATTTTCATATACGATGTCATAAATTACCCAAAAATGATAGAACATCTAACGGAAACGGTTACTAAAAATGAATACACCACCAGATCAATGGCAAACAAAATTATAAAAATAAATTGCAACTCAATAGACACATACAGAAAAATGATAAAATACCTAAAAAACAAGAATGTCGACTACCACTCCTACCAATTAAAAAGTGACCGTGCCTACAGAGTTGTCATAAAACATCTCCACCATACTGTAGAGTTACAAGACATACAGGATGAATTAACTGCCAAAGGCCACGTAGTCAGAAACATAATTAATGCAAAAAAGTATCAAACCAAAGAACCTCTAAATCTGTTCTTCGTTGATCTAGAGCCTTCAGACAACAACAAGGACATATACAACATAAAAGCTTTACTAAACAAAATAGTAGTGATAGAACCCCCCAACAAACCCAAAACCATAATGCAATGCACGAGATGCCAACTATATGGCCATTCAAAGAGCTACTGCAACAGAACCTATATCTGCGTAAAATGTAGGGGTCAACACAACACCACAGCTTACACAAAGAGTAAAAATACTCATGCTACGTGCGCGCTACGTGGTGGACCACATCCCGCAAATTACAAAGGCTGCAGCTACTATCATAATCTCACTAAAAATAGAAGCATCACACAAAGACCTCAATACACCCAAAATATCAACATTAATTCACTTCACATACAATCACCTCCTACAGGCCCTTTGGATAACACCACAAGCTATGCTAACGCAGTTCATAGAGATAATAATGCGACACAAGACCTCACACTTCTTAAACTCCTAGAAGAATTCAGACAAATGTTTAACCAACTCATGCAGCAAAACAGCTCAGTACTATCTATGCTATCCATGCTTGTCAGCAAACTAAAGTAATGGCCAACTTTTTAAGAATAGCACTCTGGAACGCAAATGGACTAATCCAGCACAAAGACGAGGTAATACTCTTCCTCAAAGAACAAAATCTTGATATCCTACTTATAAGCGAAACTCCTTATTAGACAATCAATAAATCATTATCAATTACCTAACTATGAAAAAAATCACATACAAAGCACTTCAGTTAAAGTCCAAACATTCCCCTACAAACTCACAGTTTTAGCGGTATACTGTCCACCCAGGCATAAAATAAAAAAAGAAGATTTCACCCTGTTCTTCCAAACTCTTGGTTCAAAATTTCTCGCAGGAGGTGATTATAATAGCGAAAATACCGTATGGGGCTCGCGGCTCACCACAACAAAAGGAAGAGAACTGACTAAACTGATGCAGGATTGTAACTACTCATTCTTATCTACAGGCAAGCCAACGTACTGGCCAACTGATCCAGCAAAAATACCAGACCTTTTAGACTTTTTTGTAACAAAAGGGCTCTCACCAGCTTATACGAATGTAAGTCCTAACTATGACCTATCGTCTGACCATTCCCCAGTGATAGCAACTATTTGCTCAGCAATTCTTCCAAAACAAATTGATATTAAACTCCATAATCATAAAACTAGCTGGAATGGGTTCAGGACCATACTTACAGACAGAATAAACCTAAAAGTAAAATTACAAACACCAGATGATCTGGATTCAGCAATGGACAATCTGATACACTTACTACAAGAAGCAGCACTACAATCCACCCCACCTCAACACCCACAAGAGTACGTCAATGATCTTCCGTTAGAAATTAAACAACTTCTAAAAGAAAAAAGGAAATCTAGAGCAATTTGGCACCGTACACGAAACCCAGCTGACAAAACCAAATTTAACCATCTAACAAATAAACTGAAAACTAAACTCAAGCAAATGAGAGAAGAAACTTTTAAAGAATACTTGAACAGTTTAAACAGATATGATCAATCAATATGGAAACCTGTTAAAAATGGAAGAAAACCCAAAGCATCCATACCGCCAATTAGACAAACAATACCACAATTAGGACCATGGGCAAAAAGTGACGCAGAAAAATGCGAATTATTTGCACAACATTTTTCTAATATCTTTACTCCGCATACCGACGATATAGATCACGAAATGGAACAAGACCTCGCACGAATTACGGAAACAAGGCAACAAATAACATTTACTACTCCAAGATAAATACAAAAAGAGATCAAACTTTCAGGACTCAAAAAACCTCCTGGTATAGGTAAACTCACACCAAAAATGTTAAAAGAACTTCCTAAAAAAGCACTAATGCTACTAACATACATAGTCAATGGAAGCCTAAGGCTAGAACATTGGCCAAAGCAATTGAAATAGTCAGAAGTAATAACTATAATCAAACCAGGGAAAGAGCCTTCAGACGCCAATTCCTACCGTCCAATAAGTCTTCTCCCGGTGATTTCTAAAATATTCGAAAAGCTTCTATTACATAGAATCAAAATCCACTTGCCAGCAGACTTGATACCACACCATCAGTGGTTTTCGGCCAGGAAATTCTACAGTACAACAGATCCATCGATTAATTGACCTCATTCAAAAAGCCCTTGAGGACGGATGCTACAGCTCAGCGATATTCCTTGACGTAGCCCAGGCTTTCGACCGAGTCTGACATACTGGTATCCTCTCTAAAATCAAGCAAATCCTTCCTTCTTACTTTACCCTTCTCCAATCCCACTTTAGCAACCGACAGTTTCAAGTCAAAGTGGAAAATGAAAGATCAAAATTGCCTCCAATCAAAGCAGGGGTGCCGCAGGGCAGTGTCCTGGGCCCAGTGCTCTGTATTCTCTTCACGTCAGACATACCAACCTCTAGGAACACAACAATTGGCAAATTTGCTGATGACACCGCGATTTTATCAGTAAATGGTGACCCTCTACATTCTACAAGCAGTACTGTACCTACAAGAACACCTCAACATACTACAAAACTGGGTCAACAAATGGAGGATAAAAATAAATGAATCCAAATCAAGCCATATCACATTCACTTTACGAAAAACTCCAACTCCTGATGTATATCTTAACAACGTTATAATACCCAAACACGTCGAAGTAAAATATTTAGGAATGACCATGGACACCAAACTAACTTGGAAACCCCATTTACTAAAGAAACGGAAGCAAATAGATCTAACCACCAAACAATTAAATTGGCTACTGGGGTAGAAAATCGAAGCTAACTATAGAAAACAAAATCCTGATATATAAAACCATAATCATACCAATATGGACTTATGGTATAGAACTAGGGAGATGCGCCAGCAAAACCAATGTTTCCATAATCCAAAGATGCCAGCCCAAACTGTTGAGATCAATACTAGATGCCCCATGGTTCGTTTCCAATAACACGATACATAATGACCTCCAAATCAAATATGTGAATGAAGTCATTTACCAGAAAAGCTCTACCCATCATGCTCGGCTCGAATTCCTCAACAATCCACTCATAGAACCCCTACTACAAAGAAGAGACAACAAACGACTCAAGAAAAAACGGCCAATCGACTTGCTGTAAGAATCTGAGGTGTCGCCGCTGGACGAAACCTCATCATGCCATCTCTCAACATTCATAAGATTAGCTTATAGAATTATTGTATTCTGATTGCTGATTAAATTTACAAATAAAAAAAAAGATGTATACTGATTATAGCATGCCTGATTAGTAGTAATAGATCGCTTGTTCATAAAACCATGTTGATCCTCGGATATATAGTTCCTAATAATGGGAAAAATTTTATTGTATAAAATAATTTCAAAACTTTTGAAAAATTACTTAAAATTCTGATAGGTCTATAATTTGTGACCTCCGTGGGATCACCACTTTTCAGAACAGGAATAATATTTGCAGTTTTCCAAACATCTGGAAACGTGCCAGTACTGATAGAAATATTAAAAATTATACATAATGACTATATAAAAATAATAATAATTTTTGTAAGCTCTAGAAATTTTAAATCAGCTTGAAACGTATGCTTACGATACCTATTAAAATATTTGGTCTTGCATTGAATGTTTTTAATTACATTATTTCAGTTGTGAACCACTGTGGATATCGGGATGATTTATAAATACACATTGGAATATAAGCTTTGACTAATGAATACAGGACATCACAAAATTTAGCACAAGCAATATTTATGTCTTTAACATTATCTAAAAATTACCAATCTACTAACAAAAGAACATTGTACAACTGATGATAATCAGCCTTTTTAAAGTTATAGCGCAGCTTTAATTTATTATTTGGAAAACAAGGTAACGGTTTTGTGGTTAGACGAAGTAAAATTCGCAATGCAGCATGATATACATCTTCAGGGATTAATGGGACACAACCATTAGTAACCTCACACATTAGGTTAGAAAGTACTAAATCTAAATATCTGTTGTTAATATTTGCAATATTGTTATGTTGAAGTAAATTAAATAGTTCAATAAAATTGTTCATTATTATAGATTTTGTATCTTTAATAGTAATGTCATTAAAATATGGTATGTTAAAATCACCCATTATTCATGTTTTGCTATGGCCATAATCTAACAGTTCAATTAACACAAAAAACATTTGATAGGCACTAAGTAAGGATGAGGGAGGTACATAAATTGAGATTACTAGTAATGTGCCAAAATTAAACTTACATTTGCAGTCTAGCATATCAATTGAGGGTAAAGCATCGATTATGAACGAAACATTTAAAATTTCACAGTCAAAATCATCTTTCGCTGCGATCAGACCACCACCACCCCATTTTGGACCAGTTAAGTTGTAACGTCGATCACATCTAAATACTTTATGATGAGTCGGAAGGAGTCGGAGTTTGATATGTCATTTGTAAGTGTAGTTTTCACAAACCTTATTAGATTATATTCAGTCATAGACACACTAGAATAAAGATCATCAACTGAAACTTAATGCTCCAAATTAGAAAGAGGAAAATGTGGAGAATTTGTAACCAAGTGTGAAGAAACTACAATAAACAATATCTACTGGAAAGACAATAAAACAGTGATGTTTTTGTCATCTTTTGTAGGTCTAGAACCTATGTCTTTGGTAAAAAGATACAATTCAAAAACAAAGAATACAGTGAACATTTCCTGCCCGGCCATTGTCAAGTAGTATAATATGCATATGCATATTCTACTATCTTTTGGATACCACAATTCTTGGCTTTTGTATCGACGAGTCAACTAGAGAAAAAACATATAGGGGAAGGTGGCCTATATTGAACCGTCTCCTAAATTGGACCATGGCCATATTTGAATGAATAAGCGCGATGGTAGCAACATTTTTTAAATCCTCTTTGACTCTTGTTACAAAGGTGTCATTACAAGAGAGTTCGCGGTCATTGATGCACGTTTCGCCTCCGCACGACGTGTTTGGTGATTTTTGATGTTTCGATGTAGTTTTTATGAATAATTCGTAAGTGTTTGTGTGGAAAATGTTGGAAATTCACCCAGCGCTATTATTTTGATTAAAACAAGTAAGTTGTGCCCTGTTCATATCGCCATTAAAAAGATAAAACCCAAATACAATGGAATGTTAAACATGCGATTTTAGAAAATAACAGGTAGTTTCATAAATTGAGCCACCATGGTGTTGCCTAAATTGGACTGATCCAATTTAGGAAACTAGAATTATTTCTTATGTTTATGTTTTTAAATGTTGGAATTCGTATCAATATGAAGTGCTCCAATAGTCAAAATACATTTCTAACATTATACATTTAGTGTCAAATGCATGGTCCAACATAAGCTACCAATGTTTTAGTTTGTTCCAGAATGTCTTCGAATAATAGAAAAGGCATAAAATATGGTAAATGGAGTGAAGCGGATATGGCGAAAGCCTTACAGGCTTACAAAGGCAAAAAGTATGGCTTAAATGAAATATGCCGCATGTACAGTGTCTCAAAACCGACGTTCAAGCGGCATTTGGACTAAAAAAAAAAGACTAACCAAGAGCGTAAAATCTTCGGAAGAATCGCCTTCTTTTTACGGGACTTTGAGGAGAGATTGGCAGCGCATAACCTTAACCTAGAGAAGATACTTTATGGGGTCACCATGAAAGATGTCCGTAATGCACCGTATGAACTGGAGGAGCAAAACAACTTCAAACACAATTTCATTTGTGAAAAAAATAAGACTGGTGAAAAGTGGTTTTACGCATTTTTGCGTAAGCATCCCAACATTTCATTAATGCAACCAGAATCTACTTCCATAGCTCGGTGCAAGGGATTTAATAGAGATAATGTTACACAGTTCTTCGACCTTCTAGAGTAAATTGTCGATGAATACCAGCTTAATGCAACAGGAATATTCAATGCAGGCGAGTCTGACTTTTTAACTGTTGCCAAGATGAAAATTTTAGTCCTCAAAGACAAGCGCCAAGTAGTTTCGGTTGCTACCGGCAACGTGGGGTGAATTCCACGATGGTTGTATGCGCTAGTGCAGCCGGCCAATTTGCTGCACCGATGATAATATTCAAGCGAAAAAGGGATAATTCAGATCACAGACTCCTGACTGCGTAGTAGAGATATCTGCAGTTAAAACAATAAGGGTTAATAAAGTTTGGGCACAGTACTCACTCAAAAATAGAGCTGGCACGAAATAATGGAGTGGTTATGTTACAGCTTCCAGGGCATACTACCCACCGGCTTGAACCCCTAAACGTGGGAGATGGCTGTATTTAAGCCACTGGAACTCTATTACACTGAAGCTAATGAGAAATGACTAAGGACTAATCCGGGATTGATAGTTCCTTAATACCAAGTTGCTAAACCCCTTGGAGAAGCTTATGCCAGGACAGCTGTGTTAGCAAATGCTATAAATGGTTTCAAGAAAACGGGAATTTGACCGGAGACCGTAATGTTTTCAGCGATGTTGATTTCGCACTTTCGGATATACTCATCCCAAAAACAAGTGTAGACATGGCTGAACATGATAACACTGAAAGTATTTCCAATTCCAGTGATGAAGATGTGACCTTGAGTCGCTACAGTAAAAGACCAAAAGAAATTAACCTCCTAGATCAAAGAGCTTCAACATCGACATCAGCTATGGAACAAATAGCAACTACATCAGCTGAAGTTGATTCATTCACGACAAAACAAGGAGATTCTATAGAAATATTAAAAAGTCCATTTGTTGATCACAAGAAGATGAAACCAACTTGAAGTATCCAAAAAGCACAAATCCACACCCTACAAAGATGACCATGAAGTTAAACTGACGTCATCAAATATTTCAAAAAAGAAAACTGTCAAGCGAAAAATAATATTTTACTCGGCCATTTCTAAGAAAAAAAGCATTGATGTCAAAGAATGGTACTGCAAACTTTGCTCTGAGAGCATTGTTGAAGACATGATTCAGTGCCTAAAATGCAGAGACTGGGTGCACGATATATGTGCAAATATAAAGTCAAGAGAGAAATTTCTCGGTGATATTTGCTTCTAGTTCTAAGAAAAAGCGTTCCTATGTTAGTTTTACTAGATCAGTTCTGTTATAGTTGACTTTCTTTAATGTTAATTTAATATATTTTTGTGTTTTGACGTTTGGTTTTTAAATAGAAATTATATTCTCTTGTTCCTCTAATGTATACTTAAAGTTTTACTTAATTTTATGTGCTGAAATAGGTGGTCCAATATAGGAACCCACTGGTTCAATTTAGGCAACCAGTTTCCTATAATGGACCAGCTGCAAGGGTTTTAGATTATATTTTTCTACGAGAAATTATTCAACAAAAAATTCTGAGAAAATTACTAGAAGTGGACAACATATTAAAGTATTTGATGTATAAATTTGAAAGTGTTTTGATTTGTTTTCTTAAAGTTAGAGTCCTAAAACCGAATAGTGGTCCAATATAGGTAACCTTCCCCTATCTCTTTTGAATTTTCGCCTTGAAGTATCAAGAATACTTTGTGAAATTGGCCCTCCAAATGTAGGCAAGGGCAAAAGAGGAAGACAGCCCGATCTTCAAATACAAATTGAAGCGAAACAGAAGAAGCCAAATGCCAGTAAACTACCTACGACTGATATAAAGGTTGACAAGGTGAGTCATTTTCCCATCTGGAACAATACTCGACTTAGATGCAAATATACAGGGTGTTCTGGTCAAACCCATTTGATGTATGAAAAATGCAATGAGACGTATTGTTTAAACAAATCAAAAAATTGTTTTAAACATATTCATAATTAATAATTTCCTACCGAAATAAAGTCTTTCATATCTACTAACTATATTTACTTTCTTAACACGTTGAGCCTATTGATGCATATATTGAATCAATAATAAAATTGTTATAAACAATTATAAAAAGTAAAATGAAATTTTTTTAAACATTTTTTCCACTATTTGCACAACTTTTTTTTTGTTAATAAAAATAAATTAATTTCAAATTATAAATTCGGGCATTGGAGGGTTAAAATTAAACACTTTGATACAACAGAAAAAGCGCTAATGCTTTTGAAATGTTTCTCCATAAGTTTTCTGAAAATTTCGTAACCATCTTCAGTGGACGTTTTTATCCCAAGTTACTTTAGATTTTAGAAGTACCCATCGATTACGGAAGTTTGAATAACTTATTTTCACTGATTTACAATAAAATAATAAAAGTTATCCAGTAGCATAAAATTTAATTCAGGTTTATCGTTTTATTATGAAATTTTAATTAAGTGTACAATTGTTAAGCAATTTTTTAATTAACTTCTAAAAATTCGGTACCACTTGTTTGTATGTTATTTCTATGTTACTTTTTCACTCTTAGCAAAAATTACTTGCTTAGATTGTTTATTTGTTTAAATTATTGACGTAATTATAAGGCTAGGTCGTAAGGGTATCTAAATTTTTATCAATTAAAAATAATATATAGCAATACAGAGAAAATTTTATATTTTATATAAGTAGGTCGTACATTCTTTAATATTTACTATTAGTAGTTTGTGAAGAGAGAGTGTGCAGTTAGTATCTTCGTTTATTCTTTCGGATTAACGCGCGTACGCGCAGTGCTGTAATGGATCGTTTTTACGATTTTATTCTTAATAATAATAAGTAAGTATCTATTAATAATAAGACATGTGAATTATGTAATACTTGTAAGATTGTAATATTGCTGCAGTGCAAGTATTTTTTTAATTTTATTCTGTTCGTTAGGGCACACCTAATAATTAATTAATACCTATCTAATTTGTATTTAAATAAACCTAATTTTTTACAGAATTGTATGTAGCGACCGAAAGAGAAAGTGAAAAATAAGTAACGCAAAAGTATAATTCTATATTTATACATCAATGCTTTTAAACAAAGATTTAAGATGAAAGAAAAAATTTATCAGTTCAATCACATACTTTTCAAGTGCATTGACGTACTTTAAACCTGAAATGAATATTAAGTATCAACGATTTATAAGAACTCTATAGCATTACGTTTGACCTAAGCTGTGAGTAAATAATAACAATATCTAAGTTTATTTTAACTTTTTAATTAATTTGGCTTATCTATGATACCGTTCATTCCGATCAATTTAAGCAAATTTCTTCAGTTTAAAAAAAAGAATGTATTATAAAAAAAATCACCCTTTTCAATACCACTCTTGTTTTATGGCTGATTAATCCTGAGTTTTTTACCTTCCAACCTACATACAGGGTGTAGACGGTCAGGTGCAAATATAGGGATTTAACATGGGATTTTAGTTTTATACGATTTTTATCCTATTCATTTTATGACAAAACCTGTAGAGTGTAAAGTTGTTCAGAATTAAATGTTGCATACCAAACTGTTTCTACATTTTTTATTAAGTTTTTGATTTCTTCACAATTTTAAAATTTAAAATTTGTAAATTTTTTATCACTAGCTACAGCCATAATTTTCAATGAAATAAAAACTAAAATACTTTATTTATGCTGTCAAATATTAGGTCAAAAGTAGTAATAATGGGTGTTTATAAGAACGATTAACGTGTCTTCATATTAAATGTTGTTATGCTGGTAATAGTTACAGAAGAGTAAGAGATTTATTTTCCGTAAAATATGAAAACAAACCAATTCCTAGTATATCAACGATTTCTAAACTTTGAGCTACTGTAGCTGTACACGAAGGCAATGGAAGCAATAATATTAATAATAGAAGACGTCATAACGAAGTGAATAAAGAAATGGTACTGGCTATGATAAATCAAAATTCTTCGTATAGCATAAGATGTATTGTGTCTGAGTGTGGTTTGCACTATTCAATAATTTTCAAAATTTAAAACAAACATGATTATAAATCCTACAACTTTCACGCCCACGAAGATCTTTTTCCACTGGATTTTGAATCCAGAAACGCTTTTTTGTGAAATTATGCAAGAGAAAGCAAATCGTGACCAGCACTTCATTTCGTCCATTTATTTTAGAGATGAATGCATTTTTACTTTAAGTAATGAATCAAACGTTGAAAATACTGGTGCATGAGCCATAGAAAATCCGCGATTACGTGTTTGTGCAAATACCCAATATCCCCAAACAATTTATATTTGTGCTGGAATTTTTAACAACAGAATAATGGGGCCGTTTAACATTGTGGGAAATTTTACTTCAGATAGCTATTTGGAACTTCCACAGAATAATGTTGGCCCTGTCTTGGAAGATGCAGTTCTTCCAGATCAGGATATCTGGTTTCAGCACGATGGATGCCCGGCTCATTTTGGGTTAAATGTTAGGGAATAGTTGGATTTTGCCTCTACCGATCGGTGGATTGGTCGAGGAGGGGGGGATAAATTGACCTGTAAGATCTCCGGACCTACCTTTTTTGTGGGGACATCTTAAAAGTAAAATTTATTCCAGAAGACGCAGAAATTTAGATTCATTAAGGGAAGCAATAATTCAAGAATGCAATTTAATTACTGAGACCACAAACAACATACACCCACGTACCACACAAAATTAAAACACTGGGACCCCCAGTCGACCGCTGTTGAAGATAGCGTAGCTATTGCAACGCGTTCGGTGTTTTAGTTTTGTGTAGTACATGGTGTATTTTGTTTGCTACAGATCCTACCACAGTTCCAGTGTTCCAGATTTTTCTACTTAGAAACAGTTAGCTAATGTAAGAGCTTCATTTTACAATATACTTGGGTACTGTCTTGCTCAGAGCGGTCGCTTATTCGAGTATCTATTGTAATTTGTGAATTATTTTGTAATGATTTTGTTACAATGATTCTTTTTGTGTTCATTCGCTCTTCTCTAACTATTACACTCTGAAAAGTTAGGTTGGTGGTTGAAGTTTATAAATTTATAAGAAACAGAAAGAAAAGTCACGGCTATTCTACCAATTTACAAAAAAAAAACAGTAGGAACCAAAAATTTAATAAAAAATATAGAAACAGTTCTGTATGCAGAAAATCGAATAAAACTGAAATCTCATGTTAAATCCCTATGTTCGCACCTGACCGTCCACACCTTGTATACATAAGCAGGTATAGCAGCTTATGTAATCAAATTTTTTTTCAATATCACTAAATCAACTTATTAACTCATTTTACAACATTTGACCAAGTTTCGCCAAGATCGGCCATGATGTCTACGTGTGTGGATATATGTTAACATACACGATAATTCCAGAACGAAAAAACATACGTACCTAAAATTTTATATTTAAGATTGTTTTCATATCTCCTGGATCTGATTCGATTTTGGGAGAAATTCAGCGTCGGAGTGGGGGGTTGATTAAGAGCTGTTATTGATAAGTATTTCTGAAAAATATAAAATATAAAAATAGCAATATAAAGACCTAAATCATATAGATTCATTATGTTCTATGCATTTTTTTATACGGCGCATAATTTAGCGACAAAAAAAATTCCTAAGGTAGAATTTAAGTTTTTTCAATATTTGAATAATGATTAATTTTATAAGAAAATGTGTAGACATATTTCTTAAATAAAATTTAATTTTACATAAATTTTCTTTATAAAGCTTCTTATATAAAGCGAAATAAATGTAAAAGTTAAATAAATATGATTGAAAATGCTGAAAATACACTGTATTATCCATATATTTATAGAAGCAGGCAGATTTGGAATTTGTTTGAGTTACTATCTAGATGTCTATTGACCTCTATCTGACATAAAGTTTTAAATGTCTGTTTGACGTAGATTATTGTTTTTATTTTTACAATGTTGCCAAATTTCGTAATTAACTTATAAAAGAGGTTGCATAATTATCCTAAAAAATTATTATTAAAATTGTCATTTATTTTAAATTCCATTATGTAGGTTGGAAGGTAGTGTGTTGTTCCACACCAGATATTTATAGTTTATTTTCTTAGTACCTTAATATTGAAATAAAATTCCCTAAAGTTACACGATTGATGGCAGCAGGACGCAACTGTCCTTGTGGTTCAATGAAAGATCGATAAGTGGTAGCACGTTACTGATACTGGAGAAGGAAACTGTAGCATTGTAAGGATGTTGACTAGCATCATATCAGTGTAGCGATCTATATTGCGGTTTTTGAGGAGTAAACATACACATATTGAAGAAACTTCAGTATGGTGATTCGGGTGTTCATAACAAGAAATTCTGCTTCACAACCATTATAACTGGCAATTCGAATGTCCAGGTCTTTAAAAATCACCTTCATTCTTCCGACGTATTGTTATAGTATGACAATGCTCACTTACATACTGCTCATTGTGCAGTTAAAAAAATCACTAAATCGGGAGTCAGGAGAATAATAAGAGAGTAAGAGCATTATATCCTTATTTTTCTGACCTATCGATCAGTGTTTCACATATTTTCGGGCCAGTAATCTTCTCGCAAGGTATCCGTGCCAATCAAAATGCCGGAATACGCGCTATTGGCTCATGGTGACATCGAAAATGGATGTGTATAAAATTATTATGTTAAGTTTATTTTTGACTATATTTTTATAACTAGCATTTTTGGTTTATGTCCTTTTGTGCTCTTCAAAAATTTTACTTGATACGGGAGTGTCCTTGTTTTAAAATATTTCTACTCTTGTTATTTTAGCAACTTTATACAATAAATAAAGATATATCCATTCTATCTTGTTTATCGATGGTCTGGTAGTTTTTTCAATAATTTGTCTGCTTATAAAACTTGCATCCTGAACTAACATCTTTCGCTGGTTTCGTCTAACGCATTCTGAACTTGGCTTCTTAGCCTTTTCTCATATAATCTAGCTACACTACTTAACACGGGTGCCCAGAAAAAATCCTTCCAGAGCGGGGGGAGTCTGCAGTTTTCTGTGGAATTTTTCTTACAATGTATGCTTATAAAATTCGTAGGAACTTCCTGATCTATAACGTGGGTTAACTTAATTCATATATAATAGAAACACTGTAGTGTGTGTGGTGTGTGTGTTGTGTGTGTGGTGTGTGTGGTGTGTGTGAGGGTGTGAGTGTGTGAGTGTGAGTGTGTGGAGTGTGTGAGTGTGAGTGTGAGTGTGTGAGTGTGTGAGTAGTGTGAGGTGTGTGAGTGTGTGAGTGTGTGAGTGAGTGTGTGAGTGTGTGGTGTGTGAGTGTGTGGTGTGTGTGAGTGTGTGAGTGTGTGAGTGTGTGAGTGTGTGAGGTGGTGTGAGTGTGTGAGGTGTGATGTGTGAGTGTGTGGAGTGTGTGAGTGGTGTGAGTGTGAGTGTGGGTGTGGTGTGGAGTGTGTGAGGTGGTGTGAGGGTGAGTGTGAGTGTGTGAGGTGTGTGGTGAGGTGTGAGTGTGTGGTGTGAGTGTGTGGAGTGTGAGGTGTGTGAGTGTGTGAGTGGTGAGTGTGTGAGTGTGAGTGTGTGGTGAGGTGTGGGTGTGTGAGTGGTGAGGGTGTGAGGGTGGTGGTGTGGAGTGTGTGAGTGTGTGAGTGTGTGGAGTGTGTGAGGTGTGGGTGTGTGGGTGGAGTGTGTGAGTGTGTGAGGTGTGAGTGTGAGTGTGTGAGGTGTGGTGTGTGAGTGTGTGAGTGTGTGAGGTGTGTGGGTGTGTGGGAGTGTGGTGTGTGAGTGTGTGGTGTGTGAGGTGTGGTGAGTGTGTGAGTGTGTGAGTGTGTGGTGTGAGTGTGTGGGTGGTGTGAGTGTGTGAGTGTGTGAGTGTGTGTGAGTGTGTGAGGTGTGAGTGTGGAGTGTGGTGTGAGTGTGTGAGTGGTGTGTGAGTGTGAGTGTGTGAGTGTGTGAGTGTGGAGTGTGTAGTGGTGTGGTGAGTGTGTGAGTGTGTGAGTGTGGGTGGAGTGTGTGAGTGTGTGAGTGTGTGAGTGTGTGAGTGTGGAGTGTGTGAGTGTTGAGTGTGAGAGATGTGTGTGTGAGTGTGTGAGTGTGTGGAGTGTGTGAGTGTGTGAGTGTGTGAGTGTGTGAGTGTGTGAGTGTAGTGTGAGTGTGTGAGTGTGTGAGTGTGTGAGTGTGTGTGTGGTGAGTGTGTGGAGGTGTGAGTGTGTGAGTGTGTGATGTGAGGTGTGAGTGTGTGAGTGTGTGAGTGTGTGAGTGTGTGAGTGGTGTGAGTGTGTGAGTGTGTGAGTGTGTGAGTGTGTGAGGTGTGAGTGTGTGAGTGTGTGAGTGTGTGAGTGTGTGAGTGTGGGAGTGTGTGAGTGTGTGAGTGTGTGAGTGTGAGTGTGTGGTGTGTGTGTGTGTGTGTGTGTGTGTGTGTGTGTGTGTGTGTGTGTGTGTGTGTGTGTGTGTGTGTGTGTGTGAGTATGTGAGTGTGTGAGTGCAGGCTCGACTCTTTTTGGCAATCCAAATGATTATAGTGGATATGCAGTATTCATCGGGAATTTATAAAGTTAATTGTAAGAATTGTGAACAAATATACATAACGCAAACAGAACGATTCTTCAAAATTCGCTTTAAAGAGCATTTTGCTCATATCGAGTACAAATCTTGAGACAAACCTTCCGTGCCCTACATATGTTTGATAACAATCATGTAGTACATAACGTATCTTTAATCAAATGTGCTAATAAAAGTTAAGAACTAGATTGCTAAGAAAGGTTGGAGATCTTCTAAAACTAACAAATTCTAATGAATAATGATGATCAGGAACGTTTTGGCTACTCATATATGTATATATATATATATATATATATATATATATATATATATATGAAATTTCGAAATTTCTTAGTCCCTTCTAGTCGACGACTGATGCTATTGGAACGCGTTCGGTGTTTTTAATTTTTGGTGTGGTATGTGAGTGTTTTTTGGTATCCCTACGACAGATCGAGTGGTGCGAAATTTCAAGCAGAAATTCAGTGCTTACGAGTACCAGAATTTCGGCAGAATTATTAGAAGTGTTGCTTTTAGATTAAGAAATTATGATTATTCAAAAACAAATCGATGTTTTAAAATTTTTCTTGCGCAGATGAATAGGTGATTGAAGGGAACTCTAATATGGAGGGGAGCGTTGCGATTTAATTGTTCATTTGGGTTTTTTCTTGCGCTGGCGGTTAAATATATCTTTGCTGTTTAAATAGCATCTTTTCGCAAGAAATATAAATAAAAAATATTAGCCGATATTATTTAATCTTACCAGCGCATCGGAATGCTTCCAGGGGTTGAGCCTACCTAAACCCCATCAGATCTTTTTAATTTTGCCATACCTATAATATGTACCTGTACTATCTCCAAAAATATAATTTAAATTTTTGCAACCTTCAGCTCATTATGTTTTTCTTTTAGTCAAGTTTAATGTTTAAAGTAAACAGAAACGAATTTACTTGCATTTATTAAGAAATATAATGTCTGTACACTAATACCATTCGATAATCACATCTTCCACAATATTGTTGAATTTCAATAGTTTTATACTAATGAACCGTATATTATCGAATCAGAACACAGAACTTTTATAAATACCTCACATTATGTAAATGTATTTACAAGGGGAATATACGTTATTACTATTATTATTACTTATTAATATGTAATAAATGCTCTTTCGGCTAAATTATCACCCAATAGGGCAGTGATACTCATTTTAAAAGTCTTTGATGTATAACGAGTTCCGTTTTTTGAATATTCGTTTTTAATGTTTTTTGGTCTACCCATTATGGTTATGATTACGTAGCTGAGCTGCATTCCATTGATCTTGACCGTCTAGTTTTTATTATCCATTCACGTCAGAAATTTAAGACCGGTTAACTACTTTAGAATGTATATTGTATTGTTTATTGCACTTTATTACTTTTACTCAAAAAAGCCTTTGAGTAGTAAACCTACAAACTCAAGGACCCAATTTTACTTTTTACATAGTATTTTGAGAGTGATAGTTTTCAATCTAAATTCAAGTCTTGTCATAAGGTTCATTAACTTAAATGAACGTGACAAGAGTAAATACAATGATTGATTCGTGAGTTCATAAACAAAGCCCTAAATTTTTATTTCTTTGCATTTTTAAACGAAAGACTTTGTATGCATTTATAATAGGTAGTAATTTTTCCTAACTTCTATTATTTAATTCTACGGAATTGGAATACATTGTTCTAAGGAACCAAAGTACTAAGTGACACTGCAAATCTTTAATACATCATTGGGTCTCTAAACGATGAATGCAACATGACGACAACTAATATGACACGATTTCTGTTCATAATTAAAAAATACTTAGCTTTTGGGGCATAAAATTGTGTATTAATATAAATATGGACAATATGCACGTGGTCCTAAGTAAGAAATTAAGCATTAATTGTTAAGCTCAAAACAATTGAATAAAATAACTATGCAAAAAGAGAGAATCTTCTGGCTACTGACAATACATTTGAATGAAAGCCTACTATTGAATGTTATTAATAAGTTCTAAAAATTATGAAGAAAATTTATAATTGTATCAATCATAAAAACCAGAAAAGATTTATTGCACCCTCTAAGACGGTTAACGTTGCAAATACTATTACTGGTGGTTCTGTGGAGGTATCAAAAAAATATTGACGTAATTGTGATATTTTAAACAAAATGAAACAACTCATTATAAATTTTTTTTTTTAAATGAAACAACTGTTTCTACGAAAATAGCATACAAGCTTGATATGTGTCTTTTCTGTAAAAGAGGTATACACGTTTTTTATAAAAAGACACTTCAGATGATCTGATCCTATTTTGAGAGGTTTACATGCTAAGTGTAATAACAGAAGTTTTCACGCAGTTGCTGCAATACGACCGTCGTGCGCTTTGCACACTTGGGTTGTAAACCGCGGTCTTATTTTCGTCTCACAAAATAGGGCCGAAAATGTAATTTCATAAAAAATTGTTAGAATGTACCTCTTTTATAAAAATTCAATTGTAATAAATATAACTTGTTAAAAAAATTCAAAAGGTGGTTTACAATATAATTGCTAAACGTACACTAAATTGATTATCAAGAAGATTCGGTGTTTTAGATTATATTCGTGATATATCCTTATAATTTCGTCGTGTCAATGTGATCGGGAACGTCCATCGCCTGTCCGTATCCGCAATTACAAGAAAACGACTCAACTTTTTTCAAATCTGTTTTTACTGATTTTGTAGCAACTGAAGATTCTACTGAGTCAGAGAAGGCCAACAAAATGTTAACATATAACGTACAGATTTTAAATATGCATTACATTGAAATGAACACAACCTATTGCCGCACATTGAGACCGAAGGTCAGTATCCGCGTCCGAAATTACAGTATAAACGGAGGAAGTCTGTTCAAATCTGCTTTCGATATATCATAGAATATCAATTTGGGACATGGACCTCGAATTTTGAATTCGATAGGGTGACTTCTACTGGGTCAAAGTCAAAGTTACGTGCTTATCTCTATACGCATTTATTTACCTATTTCAGCATTAAAATTTCCTTAATTAGTGCTGTTTATTTACATTGTACCTTATAAATTAGTAGTAAATTACTACATCAACACCATACAGTGGAACAATTAATTTGAGGTTGTTTTTGATAACAGCTTCCACAAAACTTAAACACATTTACCCATTAGTATGCCAAAATAGTATCCTCGTTTAATCAATTACACGTAACCAATTAATGTTGGGATATGTAAATTTCCGGCACGACAATTTAAAAAAAGAATTGAAATTTCGGGATAAGGACTTTTTGAACATTACTTCTTTTCTCCTACACGTGGTGAATATTTCTCTTCCTGTAGACATCGATTATTTCTATACAACCTTTTATATCACCTTCTGTATGAGTTTCTCTGCGAATAAATTGTGCACGCTTCTCTAAGGGTAGCTACAATTACGATTAAGATCAAGATTGTGCACTGAAAATTGTGTAGTGTACAATATTATTAAAATCTGATTAAGTTTTTCTATTTTACATACGTATTTCACTTATCTTGTAAACAGCACGGTTTGGTTATATGTTCATAGCTGCCAGTTATGTAGACAAATCATTTGTGTCTCAGGTAATTACATTTGTTACTGTTGTGATCCGTGACTAAATTACCTGTCAGATTCTTATAATTCTTTATAGGGATTAAAATACAAATTTTTTGGTAGCCTATATTTATTTACTCTGATTTATTTCAATAGATATAAACTTTTGTCGATGATTATTTAGGTACCTTCTTACATTTCAATCTACATATACATATGTTAATATGGAAAGTTAGGCAATCCACTTTTTTTAATAACGCTAACTCAACTTATTTTACATCGTTTGGCAAAGTTTCCCCAAGATCGGACATGAGGTGTGTGTGCGTGGGTGCGTGTATGTTTGCGTGTAAGTATGTGTGTGTTCGTGTGTGCGTATGTGTATATGTGTTGGTATGTTCCTGTGTGTGTGTGTGTGTGTGTGTGTGTGTGTGTGTGTGTGTGTGTGTGTGTAGGTATATATGTGTGTGTGTGTGTGTGTGTGTAAGCGCGAGCGTGTGAGTGTGTGTGTGTGTGTGTGTGTGTGTGTGTGTGTGTGTGTGTGTGTGTACGTGTTCGTGTACGTGCGCGTGTGTGTGTGAGAGTTGTGCGTTTGTGTATGTGTATGTGTATGTGTATGTGATGTATGTGTATGTGTATGTGTATGTGTACGTGTATGTGTACGTGTACGTGTACGTATACGTGTACGTGTACGTGTACGTGTACGTGTACGTGTACGTGTACGTGTACGTGTACGTGTACGTGTACGTGTACGTGTACGTGTACGTGTACGTGTACGTGTACGTGTACGTGTACGTGTACGTGTACGTGTACGTGTACGTGTACGTGTACGTGTACGTGTACGTGTACGTGTACGTGTACGTGTACGTGTATGTGTATGTGGGTGTGTGTATGTGTGTATGAGTTGTGTTTGTGTGTGTGTATGTGTTGTGTGCGCATGTGTATATGTATATCCACGATAACTAAAGAGCGACAACACCTACGTACTTCAAATTTCGTATTTAAGCTTGTTTTCATTTCGCCTGGAGTTGATTAGATTTTTGGAGAAATTCAGCAACGGCAGGGGGGTTTGGTTTTTATCAAATATTTATGAAACGGGTGTATATTTTAAAGGTATAAAAAAACAAGTTATAGATCTTAAACATATCGATTAATTATGTTCTATACATTTTTTTTTTGATACGACGCGTAGTTTAACGAGAATATGTTCCTAAGGTGTAATTTAAGTGTTCAAAGAAAATTTGTAAACAGTTTTAATTTTATATTTTGTTTATAAAGTTTCTTAAGATATAGTAAACTAAGTCTAAAGATTAATTAAACCGGATTGAAAAATGTTAAATTGTATTATGGGTATTTTATAGAAGTGGACGGGTTTCGAATTTTGTTAAAGTTAGCATCTATATGTCTATTAACGTGACAAAGTATTTAACGTCCATATGGCATAAATTATGGTTTTTGTTTTTACAATATTGCCTATTCTCGTAACGAACGTGTTAAAGAATAGATTGCATAATTATCCTAAAAAATTTATTTCATTTCTTTTAATTTCCACTTTTTAGGATGGAAAGTCGTGGATTGTTCCACACCAGATATTTTTGTTTAACTATTTAATACACAGGGAGTTTCGCACATAGTGTTATGGTTTACTTTAAATTATGATCTAATAGCGTTATTTAAGGTCAAATATTTCAGTTCTGTATAGAGCTTGTGGAGAACCTGTCGGAAATATAATTTTTAACTTTTGTGTCAATTATTTAAATTATTATTTGCTTTAAAAATTATCAATTTTATTAAATACATAAATAAAAAGTTTGCCTCCAGTAGGATTTGAACATACGACATCTACTTCGCTAGAGTAGCGCTTTAACCAACTGAGCTATCGAGATACAAGCCCCAATCGATGTAAATTTTGTCCTTATGTATGTAGAAATTATGTAAATTCTATATATAATGAGATAACAGTCAAATTACTTATTATTAAGGGAATGTGAGCCTGCAATATCATCAGTTCTACATACATAAAGACGGAATTTACGTCGATTAGGGCTTGTATCTCGATAGCTCAGTTGATTAGAGCTCTACTGTAGCAAACTAGATGCCGTATGTTCAAACCCTACTCGAGGTAAACTTTTTATTTACGTATTTATTAAAATTAAAGATAATTTTTAATTGCCTATTTACTTTTGAACTTATTCGTTCATAACAAAACTTATAATAATATTATTTGTTTGTGTAATATTTATTCGCAGCAACAAGGTCATAGCTTGCCTAAAACTGCTATTAATTTACTTTTGTGTCTGATTTATGTTTCCTCGTGTACGCACTAATTAAAATGTTGCCACTTTCGATTTTTCTTTACCTTAGCCGTTTTTGAATTTTTAGGGCTTCATTTTAAGAAGTTCATGGTCCCCTCTGGTTAAAAGGCTGTTAGTCATTCTAACCACGTAATCCAGTGCTCTAATTCCCTCACTAGCTCATAGGTTATACTTTTAATATTGTGCTAGGTTAGAACCTCCCAGCCAACCAGCCAACAAAATTTTCTTATTACACCGTAGGGCAGCTTTTCGCCATAAGTTGAGACGAAAAGTCAATATGCACAACATTATTCTTACATTTCCTCTATTCTGTATCGTTTATGTGATTCTAGTATCCTCTCTTCCCTCGATATTCCCATGAATTCCTTTTTGTGTTTCCGTTCGACAATACTACCTTTCAATCCTGAAAATCGAGCAGAGACTCATTGTTTCTAGCATAGACTGGCAAAACATTGATTTTTCAAACATGAATGTTTGCTGGCAACTGTCATTCAGGAGCGTTTCATATTCAATGCTGCAGACATAACTTAAAATATACCTTTTTAATTTCTAGTTATATGTTAAGTGAAAAGTTATATTTTTACAATCCAGTATAACGTTAAAATAAAAGGTAGTGTGTATCGAAATGGCGATTTGGAAGCAACCATCATATTCTTCCATTACAGTTTTCGTAGACAATCAAATTTTCAATGTATTTTGGGTTAGTGTACTCTGTCATGGCATTTGAATAGTAACAACTTCTAAACTCAAATATTTAATAGTTTATGAGAACGGATGTGAATTGTATGAGATATTCAGAAGATTTGCCATCCCAGTGTTTAACAAATAAATAACAAACTAAATCGTTTTATAACTGTTTATATTTGAAATTTGGATGAAATCGAAATGTCTGCAGAACTGTTCGTTCCAACCGTAAGACTATCTTATTGTATAAGTAATTCCATAAAAAATGTAAATAAAGTTTAATACGTTGAGATGTATTTTTTTGAGAAAAACAGAAATTAAAATATCTCTAAGGTTAGGGATGGACCATAACCAAACAAATAGTTCGGTTCAGATGTTTGCTTGGTTCGGTGTGCGAACGAAACCACACAATTTTTTACTGAACCAATTCAAACGGTTATTAACAAACGAACCACGAACCGAGCTAAACCAAATATTCGGTTTATACCATATAGATTTTAGGTAGCGGACCGCGAAAATTTTATTATTGTAATAAACGTTTGTCAAATAACCATTGTTACCACAATAGAAAATATAATTAGTTTCATATCTTGATAATACGTCGTAATTTGCTAATGTTTTCAAAATATTTTATTTATATACTTTTATGTAAGGAATGTTGTAACTGCTATTTGTCTCGAGTGTAAAACACATGTTGGGGAGGGGGGGGGGGGCGAGTAGCAGATGGACGCTTAAAAATTCTTTACTGAATGGGAGTAATGAATCATTGTAATTTCTTATGCGCGCCCTTGATGTAAAAATGTAATTGATCTAATGATTATTAATTACGGATGAACGGGCGGCGATCAAAGTATATCTTTGTTTGTTACTTGAAACTTTGAGTGAGAAATGTAGTGTTGCTACGGACGAATGCATATTTTTAAAATTAAGATGTGGTGCAATAATAGTATGAAACTGTTCAACGGAAATTAATGTTTCTTGTTTTTATGTTACTTTTGAAAGATGGGGGTTGATTGCGGGCGTGAGGTTGGTTATTGTGGGAAGAGTAGTTACAGTTAGAGTGTCAATCGAGCCAGATCGATTTTTGGGTTAATTAAATACCTTCATTGTAAACAGTTTGTCTTTAAAATAATTCTTGCGTGTGCATTTTTCTTTTCAATTCGCCAACACTAAGTTGTCTTTTCTTTCGGGGTTAAACCGCGTATGTTAACGCTTTGTATCTGTAATCAATTAAGGGAATATTTATTCTAGTGCAAGTATGTATTCTTATATAACTGAAAGCTTTCAGCGAATCATTTAGGGAGAGGGAGAGGAGAGGGGGAGAGAGGAGAGAGAGAGAGAGAGAGAGAGAGAGAGAGAGAGAGAGTGGAGAGGGAGAGGGAGGGGGAGAGGGAGAGGAAGAACACCGAAAAACACTGAAAGGGTAAGGGTAGTTGTGCTACAAAGTCCTAAACGATCTGCTAAACGACAAAGTTTAATTTTATATTACTTTTCTTTATAAGGTTTATTAATATAAGCACAGATGTACACACGTACATCTGTGATATAACCCAAGGTAAGTCTAAAAATTAATTAAATATGAACGAAAATGGTTAGACTGTTTATTGATATCTTATAGAAGCGGACGACTTTGAAATTTTTTTAAGTTAACATGTATTTGTGTCTTTCTCTATCTGACATGAAGTTTCAAACGTCATTCTGACATAGCTGATTGTTTTTGTTTCTATAATGTGGCTGTTTCCATTATGATCGTATAAAAAAGAGGAGATATCCTAAAAAATTATAATTATTATTATTTCATTTCTTTTAATTTTTTAAGTTAGTATCTAGGTGTCTATTAACTCCTGTTTGGCATGAAGTTTTAAACGTCTGTTTAACATAGATTATTGTTTTTGTTTTTAAAGTGTTGCCTATTTTCGTAATGAACATATTATAAAAGAGGCTGCATAATTATACTAAAAAATGTTATTAAAATTATTACATTTCTTTTAATTTCCACCTGTAGGTTGGAAGGTAGTGTGGCGTCCCACACCAGATATTTTTTAATAAAATTTGAACTGCATCCCCACACTTAAAATGATTAATTTAATAATAAACGTTCCATGTTATAAATTAACATTACCACCTGCTACTTTCAATCACAAACACAAGGCAACGATAGTCTTAACTTTCACTTAAAATTTCAAATTACCCCTACATTTTAAGGTAAAATTATTATACAGTAGTACTACTATTCACGTAATAATCATAATTATAAACGCCCTTGAAAATATTTGTGTCATGACCTAAGTAACCAAGTTTGTTAAACCAAAATTTAAAAATTACATTGAAAAATGTTCACAAAGATTAGAAAGTGTTGTTATTAAATGAAAGGAAGAGTAAGGAATAATTTTCTACCAAATGAACGCTTACCTTTTTTGTAAAAACGTTTTTCTATTCACTAAATAAAACTTAACTTCCTTAAACTTTCATTGAATTTATGAAACGAATAATATTACTATGCTCTGGAATTTGCGTTAATTTTTGGAAACAGTTTTGTTTATATTTTGATAAATTTCCTTTAAACTTTGAAATTAAATCCAAACTTTTCATAATTGTTAATATATTGTAATCGTAAAACTGGAAGTGACCTTCATTCTAGCTCACAAGTAATTTAATAGTAGCTTAGAATAAATGGAACAGCTGTAATTCATTTTAAAATGAGTTACTAAGTTAATTATATTATTAAAAAGTAATATTTTCAGCAACTGATTTGAACCAATTTAAACGTACTTTTGTTGGAAAATTACGTTAATTTCTGTTCGTGTCTTTTTGTTTATGGTAAACATCCTAATTACCTACCATTTCATTTATTAGTCATTAGACCAAGTTCAACTTCTTTTTGAAAAACTTGCAAAAAATAATAATCATATCTAAGTACAGGGTTCTCTAAAAATAAAGCTTTAATAACTATTGCGTGTAATGAAAAATGTAAGCCACATGTCTTTTTTCTGTTTATCTATCTCTTCGAGTTATCAGTAAATTATTAATTATTATCTATTTCATAAATTGGTTTGAACACTTGATTGCAACTCAAAAGATAAGTATTTTAATCTCAATCTATCGATTGATTAAAAGAATAACCTTCTGTGGGAAGAAAGGCGAAGTGGTAGAGCTTGACAAGGATAGCTCCGTGGGTGAGACTTTCAGCCTCTGCGTACACAAAGAAGAGAGAACACATTCTGAGAGAAAAAGACAAATACTACGCGCGCACTATTGATGAAACAATAATTATTCGTGTAACTGAATTGTAGGGAATAGATAAACGATTAGCCACATCTAGAAGTGGAAAAAAATGTAATGTTTGTTCTAATTCAGCGATCATATAAGAATCAAATTCAACACCTTTAAAATCGAATTTTTCGTAAGATTAAAATCATTGGTGGCCAATTGATTTAATTGTAATTTCTGGAAAGTTCATTTCATCTATTAAATGTAAAAGTTGCAATGAAGGTATGGCAATAAAGATTAATGTATGGCAGGAGAAATAGTTCAAAGTAATTCAATGTTTAACCTTCTAATAAATGTCGATTTAAACTATAATATAAGATACAATTGTTACAATTATTGTTAAAATTATTATTGTATGATCCTGAAAAAAGGTAACTGTTCTATTAGAGGAGAAAGTCTATCTAGTGAATTAAAATTTAATCAAGTAGCTATTTCTAATAACATAAATATTTTTATTCGTTTCGAGTTTAAAGTTAAATGTTAAAACATTAAAATTAAGATAAGAATGTATTGATTGATTTACAGATCTAAAATTATAAATAATTCAGTTGCCAAAATTTACATTGCTAATTAACCATAATATGAGATATCCAAGTACAAATTAATCACTGTTTCGACACCTTAAAGCACATGAATAGATATGTATTATTTAAATTGTCGTCATTTATTTTTCTTCATTATTGAAGTTGAACACCGAACGTCTTCTATTCAAGTGACTTCTCGTTCCAATCTCTCTGTCGACCAGTGCGCAACAATAGGCGGGGTTTATTTTTATTACTTCAGCCGCAGAGCTATGTTTGTCAAGTAATACTAATTACCAATTTATTTATACCTAGATTTTACAGGTGTATCAATATCAAACATCAAACTGTAATTTGTAGAATCTAGTCAAGTGCATTTTTTTAATAGCAATCTTGTAGGAAAAACCGTTCAAAAACATGCAGGTTACACTAATTAAAAATGATTAACTTTTATTAACAAAAGCCATGCATTTCAAACAAACATTTACGTTTATCCCTTTACTTGCTTTAATTCCTCTTCTAGCTTATATAGTTTTTCATCTTTATTCATCTATCTTATGTTGTAAGTAGCAATCGTCAATTTCGTTTTCGATCGTATGTTTTTGGTAGCAATATTTATTTCCATATTTCGTCTTCTTTGCGAATTTTTGCCTCCCCCAGATTCCGTGAGACAGCCCTCCTTAGAGAGGTGGGACTTTGGTTTACCCACCTGGGGTCCATATCCTTTTGTTTTCAAATTCGCCATTTGTAAAGGGGGAGGGGGTTCCCTTAAAACGCCACGCTGGCTTGCAGGTGGGCGAGTTTAGTTCAGCCGCTCCTAACATGGAGTACAGACGCTGTGGGGTAGCCGTTCCTCTGGAAACAGACGCTCCTCTTGCTAGTTTTGGTCCGCCCCGGGTATTTTATTTCCCCGGTACCCCCATATGTGGGAGGCATTCCCCTATCCGCCACCTGTGGAGGCGCTCGATGGGGGATTAGCAACCCCACACGGGATTTAGCAACAATATAGTATAAATTAAGCCTGTAAATGTCTTTGAAGTTATATAAATAAATAATACAACTCGTAAGAATGTTTGTTTAATGTAGTGTACAGGTCGCACAATTAAAGATGATTCGGGTCGCGCAGATACATCATTGCGTTCGGGAACAATCGTCAAGTGTAACAGCTTAAAATCACTTACCAGGGGCGGCGTAATTAATCGTTGGTACATGTCGTAAGAATGTTTGTTTAATGTAGTGTACAGGTCGCACAATTAAAGATGATTCGGGTCGCGCAGATACAGCATTGCGTTCGGGAACAATCGTCAAGTGTAACAGCTTAAAATCACTTACCAGGGGCGGCGTAATTAATCGTTGGTACATGTACAAAATCACATTTAAAGTGTTATGTTATTTTATTAATTTAATAATGTATATACATTACATACAAAAAAAATCAATCACAATCACTAAATTCATCGTCCGAACTGTTTTCTTCTCCCAAATTTATTACTATGCGTTCCGTTTGTATATCAAGAAAATGTTCGTTTTTTAAGTAATTGTCTTCATTTTCAATGATTTTCTTGCAACAATTTCGCCAATGGTCCTGCGTAACAGTCGAAATTTCTCCTTCCATAAAGCTTTTACTTCGTTAAAATTGAATGTCACGTTTCTTTTTGCGATATTGTTTTTTATTTGTGCCCAGATTAATTCTATTGGATTTAAATCAGGATGATAGGGTGGAAGTCTGAGTATAGTATGATTCTTTTTGTGTAATAGGTCATCAAATTTGTACGTAATATACTGTTTTTTGTGTTGTTTAATAATATCGTATAACTGCGGTTTGAACATTTGCGGAGTAAATGATAATTTTTTTTCAACTAACCACTTCACCATTTCTTCTTTTTTAGAAGTACTGGATGGGGCTCGATTAACTTGGACATTGTGATAAGGCGCGTTATCTATCACCAGTACCGAATTTGGTGGCAAATTCGGTAAAAGCTTCTCCTGCAACCATTTTTCATAGTTTGTCGAGTTCATATCGTCATGATACTCTCCACTTTTTAGCCCAGATTTAAAAACCAAACTACAACCATCTAGAAATCCCATTTCACCACCCGCATGCACTACAATCATTCGTGGTCCTTTAGATATGTTACACTTTAGCCCATTTTCACTACCATCACTCCATGATTTTGATGGAGTGTGTCCACTGTGAACATACGGTTCATCCATATACACAATGGAGCGTTTTAATTCCCGGTAATATTTTATTCGTTGCAAGTAGGAAATCCTCAGTGCTCGAATATCGTTCCTTTCTATAAGAAGTTTTTGTTGTTTTCAGTTGTACGCCACTTAAAACCAAGTTCCGTGAAAGTAGATCTTAACGATGATGCACTACCCTTCCAATCCAAATCCGCCATAAGTTTATTACGCAAAGCATTTACATTCACTCTAGCACTCTCCGTTTTATGGAAGTTATATATAAAGTTGCGAAAAATAGTTTTTTCGTATGATTGTAGATGTGTTACTGGAGACTCACGTGGACGTTTTTTTTTCGGGACTCGAAAATTGAGGTTTTCCTCCTTCTACGTCGGCTTTGCCTTCCTTGATAATTCTGGACACCATAGCAATAGACACCTTAGTTGCAGCGCATGTTATTTCTTTAAGTTCTTTTAATGTGTTCGAACGATTAATGTTTTTGAAATAATTGTACACATTGTACACAACCTCGCGCGTTTGACTGCGTATCACTTGTCCGTGCTGACCTAAGGTAGGTGTAGAGCTCATAATCACGATATCGTATTACACAATTGCTCTTCAAATTTAAAACGAGAATGAACGCAGTTTTCCGTTGACAATTGAAACTGATTGCACCCATAATTAGTGTAATTTCTAATTAAGAATCCATAAGTAATAAAAACAAATTTAGTAGAAAGGTATAATAAAGGATAATTTCCTAATCTGTTTAAAAACATTCTAATATCATTAACTGAAATGTAAAATTTCCATAAGTATTAAGAAAATGTGTTAATAATTATGTTTGTATACGTACAATGACGTAATATACACTTGAAACAATTTACCTGCGACGCTAGTGAACTTCTCGAATTGCCGCGAGTAGAATATTTGAAAACGGACGAATGCGCATCTGACCTCCAAATCATCTTTAGTTGTGCGACCTGCAGCTCATGCATGTAGGAAAGTATATCGTGTCATTGTGTGTATAAAAAAGTAAAATTTTTTAACGACCTTGCATTTTAAGAATTGTATGCCAAATTGGAAATGACAATTTTAAGATTAATATGAAAAAATAACATACGACTTATTAATAATTGTCTAAACACAAAATATGAAACATTTAAATTCACAGAAATGGCTGCTCAAAGCCACATCTACAGGATATATCTTTTTTGAATAAAACATCAGGGAGTAAGAACTTCTGTCTAGAAATTTGATATACCGAGGCAGAAAAAAGTTATGGAGTTTTAAATGTAGACAAAGGGCTGCTGGTGGCGTCCTCTGGAAGATACATCAATACTATAATAAAATCTGGATTTCTCATCTAAGAAAACCTCTAGGTACCAAATTCCATGTAAATCCTGTTGTTGTTGTATGTTATTATTACGATAGATATTTAAAAAAGGGTTTAAAAAAATAATAACTTTGACACACTGTATTTCGAAACTATCAACTTTTGGACTAAGGTAAATTGAGCTAGATCCTCATATTTTAGTCTCATGACGGAGCGCTGAATCCTTAGCGATATTTACAAATTATACAGTTGTACCGTTTATCGAAGACATACCAATTAATTTATTACAAAGAGTTTTCTTCCAACGTGATGGGGCACTACCACATTGTGCGGGAATCATCAACAATTATCCATTTGAGCATTTTGGAGGAAACTGGATGGGGAATCAAGGGCTAATCTAATAGCCCGCTCGGTCTCCAGATTTAAAGCCCCTTGGTTTATTTCTCTGGGGTAAAATCGGAGGCCTCACATACAAGCAGCCTTTTTATACCAGGGAAGAATTAGAAGAGGCGTTGCTAGGTGCATTTGACCAAATCGGACACTTGGAACTAATAAATGTTGTAAAATGGGATAAGGAAAGGTGTAGAATCTGTTTGGAACAAAATGGGGGACAATTTGAACGTTTACTAACATAATTTGTTTCTTTTTTTTCATTAGTTTAAGTGCTACTATTTATCTGAGTATATTTAGATCAGTATTAAGTAGTTACTTTTGTTATGTTTTTTATAATACTTGTTTGTTTTATTCACATAAGTTTTCTATCACGCTCGTTGCTTTTTGTTTGTTATTTCAAATTAAAAATATTTGGAGGTAATAAAAACTGCCAGATACTAAGAAATTGTCGTTTTAAATGATGCTGCTGTCTTTTGTTAGCCATGTCTGCAAGCAAAATATTGTAATGTATAAAATGCAATATTGCAAATAATATTTAACATAAATATAACAAGTGATTCATGAAAATTTAGGAAATTTTACGATATTTTCAAACAAAATATACAGGGAAAACACGCAGTTTAGGTTCGTCTAAAAAACCAAACACCCTGTATAAAAACTGTCTATCGCGATGGATTCTACGTAAAAAAGTGCTCTAGAAAAGATTTTGTCAAAATCAATTATCTTTAATAAAAAGGAAGTTATGTGGTATTAAAGAAATCGACTAAATTCGATAAATGCCCCCTGGCGGTCATACGATTAGAGATAGCTGTGCTCTGTTTGCGCCCGTGACTTTCTCATTCAATTTGAGATCATAGGTCCATTTTTTCTATCTTTTAAAATAAAAGGTGTTTCCATAAGGAAGTGTCCACACTGTACACAAAAGTTGTCCATAAAAAAAGCGAATTAATATAAATCGGTAAACAAGTATAATTGACGTAAATAAATGACATACATGTCTAACTTGTAATTTATTGCAAAATTTGTTAATCAAATTGAAGTTATTTATTACAGATTGTTGAATTTTAATTAAACTATTTTTATACGGAAAAGGCTGTACTTGATTAATATTATTTATTGTACTAACAGGCCGTTCCTTTGTAGTAGCATTAGAAACTGTGATCAATAAAGCTCGGGAAGTATGCACTGAAAAAACCGTAAAATATGCATGCAAATATGCACCAAAAACAGTCAAAATAAGCACTAAAATATGCTTTTATGCATTTTACTATACACAATAAAACAACGAAATAAATACTCATTTTACCTTATATTTATATATTATTTATTGTAAGAACTACATATACAAAAAATACACAAAAAATAAGTATAATAAATTATTTTATTTATTACCACTACTTTCAATAATAAAATTGAATATGCAGGTACATATTAAAATTCTTGAATCTCAATCGTTAATTTATCAATTATTTGGTTATTCAAAAAAAAAATTTTGAAGTTTAGATTGTAAGTTTTTATTATAAAAATTTTAATTTCACTTTTTATTAAACAGTTTAATTTTTTGATTAAAAATATGGGAATTTGAAATGTATTTTTGAAAAGTAAAACAATTAGACATACCAAGACTTACCTTTTGTTGCAAACTGTGCAAAAAATATGGTTGTCATCAATGATTTTAAAATCGGTTTTATTATTAATCCACTTGTTGAGAAGAACAGATTTATTGGCACTTTGTTTTGGAATTTTCACACACTTCTGATAAACACTTCAGTGAAGAAAATTGGAATAAATCTAAATAAAGTTAATGCAAGTTTTTTCTCCGAACCTTAAATTTAAATGGGACTGGCAGTAAATGATTTTATTGGCTAAAATCAAGGAGGATTTTAATCATAAAAATTACGAAAATTAAGCCTCCGGCAACAACCCATAATATTGCTTTCACGGCGGCAGGCTTATCGCTTAGCAGGATGTACTTACTTTACCTGCTCACAAAGAAATAAGTACAATTAAAATTTTTTTTGCGATTTCATTTCGAAAATCATTCAAAATATGCACTTTTAATAAATGCATTTATACAATTTTATCAAAGTATGCTTATATGCACTTTATATGCATTTTGCATATTTCCCGAGCTCTAGTAATCAATAATCTTCATCCACAAGAACGACCCGTTACAAAATAGTAAAATTATGCAGTAAATGATCTTTTAATTTAGATAGGCTTGAAAATATTACGTGTTTTTAAATTACGATTATAACGAAATAGCGTGCCTAAATCCAATTATATCTTTGTGTACTACGTCAAACATAGAAAACGTAACGAGAGATAAAAAAACAATCAGGGTAGGTTGTGAAATTTAATTATTTTGAATTAGTACTTTAGGCACATACACAGAATGACATTTATAACTTTTGAAATTTGACATTTTTATTGTAAACCTGAAATTGAAAAATTTGACAAAAGTGTTCAGTTTTAATATTTACCACCTAAAGTACCAATTCAAAATAATTACATTTCACAGCCTACCCTAATTGGTTTTTTTTTCTCTCTTATAATCAAACGAAGACTATTTTCTATTTTGGATTTGTATGTTTAATGTTTAAAAAGGAAGTTTCTCATATTTTAGGTAAATGGTCATGCAACAGTATTAGATTAGATTATGTAATGTTATCGTTACAAAACATATATCTAAAAAAATGAGTTTCTAATGGTATTTATGTCTATCTAGTACGTATGGGGCATGATGGCAGCGTTGATAACCTCTCACATTCTCGATCAGTGTACCTTAAGGAATATTGAACACATTATTCGAAAACATACTTTACTTATAACAAAATTTGGTACTCGATAAAAGTTTTTAGTTAGTACGTATATTTTGGAATCGTAAATATAAAATAGCCAGAATAATATAGAGCATGTAACATTGAGTCACATGATCCACTAAAGCTCATGATAGTCTGTTGGAAACAACATTTATACATCTCATTTATATTTAATTAAAGTACTTATCATTTAGGTTTTTAAATCGCGTATTTTTCTCTTTATATATTCCATAAATTTAAACGGTTCGATAACAATTACAGATATCGTCCTCAGTAAGAATTACTTAATGTTTAAAACAAATATATGAAATATTGCAACGTAAATATAACCCTTCTATGGATGTAAAAAAACCAAAATTTAAGTATTTTAATTATGTGTAAAGTAATCAAGAAAATCATTATATTTATTTAGTTATTTTCATGTCACAACATTATAAACAGATTTAATTCAAGTTCAGATTTAAACAAATATTATTATACGAAAATTATATAGTAGATGACATTGAGTCACGTAATTGATTACAATCCACTATAGCGCTGAAAATGGTAACAAATATTACAAATTTGAATACTAGTTGAGTAAATCGGCCTATTTCTACAGTTTTTGCTTTTGTAGCGCTACGTTTCGGAAGCGGAATCTGCTTCAGTCAGGCTTATGCCTGAGAAGGACCGATTTCGCACTTGAGTCGAATTCATTTACTATGATTTTTTCCCAAGCACTTGACTACTCTCAGATTCGAACTTGGTACCTCTCACTTACACTGGTGTTAAAAGTTTTGCATTACCTGATCGAAATATCAGAAGTTGCTCCAAGTGTAGTTTAATCAGAGAAAATGAATATAAGTGTAACCAGAACCTTATTTTACAATTGCAGTGTTAAATATTGAACCACATAGAATAAATAAATAAAATAATAATGGAGAATAAATTAATATTAATTTATTAAACATAAGTACAAGTCAGAATTAAAATATTTTAAGTTGTAATATTTGCAAAACAACAGTATTTTATCACTATATTAATATTTAATTAGCCATACCTTGTTTTTTATCACCCTTTTTACACCCTTTCAGCACAAAATTAACCAATTTTCCAATTCCTCCTTTGAAACTCATCGGAACCAATCAGCAACCAGGGATTTGATTAATTCAATCTTTTTGGTGGGCTTTCGAGATTATGTTGGATATCCTCTAACATATATGCTCAATTAGGTTGAGATCTGGCGAATGTGGAGGCCAATCTAGTCTTTCAATTTTATTAGCAACTAGCCTAGACTATACAGTTTTAGCCCTATGTCTTGGAGCATTATAGTTCTGGAAGATGAACTTCTCGTCACCGAACAGATCCTTTCCACTGGCTAATATTTTAGTCTCTAACACGTTAATGTATTTAGTGGCATTTATCATACCAGCTACAACATGTAAGCGACCAACACCTGCAGCAGACATTCAACACCATACCATGACAGACGTTGGGTGCTTTATCGTTGGGAGTATGCAGTTTGGAGCAAATTCTACTGGTGGAACTCGTCTGACGTATGAATTCTCTGCGTGGTTATTTACGGTGAAAGTGGACTCATGACTGAATAGCCCCGTTTTCCATTGTTCTGGGGTCCAAGCACGATGCTGTTTTGTCCAATTCAGATGAAGATGTTGCCTTTCTGAAAGCAGTGGCTCTTTCCGTGCTCGACAGTCTCTAAGCCCAATACTCTGTAGTCTCTTCTTCACTATTGAAGTGCATACACTTACTCCAGTGGTCTCAGAACACAATTTAATTAAATCGGTAATTGCATTTAAATGAGGTATACGCTTTAGGAATGTTAATGCAACAATTTTAAGATAAATCACATTTCTGCCAAACCCCAAAGCTCATTAACAACACTTTCAACACTTTCTAATGACGTCATTAAAGGTATAATAACTAACCTTTTTAACAATTTCTGGTGAAATCATAGGTAGTTGTGCAGATAAGTTTGAAAAACATAAATATTATAGGGCGATTCAGGACTTTTTACCACCACTGTACAAGTCTGACTCCTTAACCACTGAGCCACTGAGTAACCCAATACATATTTACCGCAAAAATATATCTACAGTTACCAGACACTTGCAATATAGAAATTTAAATACGTTGACTTTGGCTCAAATATGTTTGCTTAAATACTCAGTTATTACCTAACTTATATATACATATGTAGGTATAGAAGGTTATGGAATCGACTTTTTTTTAAATCGTTTTAATTTTCGAAAAATCATAATTGATTACAAAGGATTAATTAAACTTTAATGCTTTTTACAAATATGCTAAACCGTATAATTACACTAATAGTGTTTATTGAATTAGATTTCTCGTGAAAAGCAGAGCACATTTTTGGAAATAGACGAAAATCTTTTGTAGTGAGCATCTTGTGGTCTTCCAGGCATCGTCTAAACATATCCTTTCCGATAACGCTATGAAGCTATTTCATTTATTCGTCTTTAATAAATTGTTATCGGTGGCATTTGATTTAGGCCACAGGTCTATTTTATTATAGATTATTAAGTACACGTAGATGAAAGAATTACTTTTTCGCTTCCGTGACTACGTTTCTTTTCTTCCTCCACTCTTGAAATTTTCGATCTATCTGGAATTACTATAGCTAGTAGTTTGACTTTTTGTGAATTTTTGGCGGGAACCCAGAGTTTTCTATTTTGGTAACACATATTAGGGAATTATTTGAAGAATTTAAAACAAAGTGCTATTGGGTGCTGTTTTCCGTCGATTTGTAAAAAATCTTGTAAGTTGAACTACTTTTTTCCCGAAAAAACTTTGTGTAATGGATAGCTTATGCCCTGAATAGATTTATTTGGGCAGTGTAAGAATATAGTTTCATCTGGATTCAGAATCAAAACACATGTGTCTATTTTGCATTTTGTTAGTTGTTTATAGTATTGTATAAAATTTGATTTTCCGAAATCGTCATTAAAATGCAAACAGTTCGCCGTTAATACAGTTAAATTAGTAGCATATTACACTCTTTATTATTCTTGGCATTTCTTTTTCACCAATCACAATTTTAAGGACAATGCCTTAACTTTAATAACACGTAAAGTGATTTGATGTCAATCTAACTGTCACATTAAATAGTAAATAAAATTTTGCCAAATGTTTCGACCTTTGTACTAAATGATTCCGGTTTCGCAAAAAATATTGTATGCACCTCGCCAATGAACCCGGTCCGCGGCCATATTTTAGTAATAAACTATCACAAAGTTTGAAAAAAATATTATAATAAAACTGCACATGAAGAAAAGCTAGAAATAATAATGAAGTTGGTAGGATGGCCGCTAGTGGGCGTAATAGGTACACTAAGTTGGAAATTCTAGTACTTCTATAAAAGGTGTTTAGCTTACGATACGAGAAAGGTATCGGTATTAAATTTCTCTCCTCCATTCACCGAGCTAGTAGCGTAGTAGTGACACGACCTGCTTAGCATTCGGGACGTAATGGGTTCGATTGCCATTACCGTCTATCTTGTATGGTGTTTTTTCTGAGGGTTTTCCTCATACATATGTAGCGGCATGGTCACTGCGTATATGCACACCATGTGCGGCTACCACACCCATCCTTAATTCCACCATGCATATATACGTAATGTATGTATGTATGGTGGGAATCCATGATAGTGGCTGAATGAGCACGGAAAGCTCGACAACCTGCCCTCCCTCTTGGAGAGGGAATGAAATACGTGGCCTTCCTTCCTCCATTCACTGTGCTATAAACTGTACTTCTCATAGACGCTTTTTAAAAATCTATGATTTCCGCAGTTTTTCTCGAAATATTGCAAGTGGAACGTAGTATATTTTTGGTATTGGCAAAAAGATGATTAAACACTAAATAATTCGAGTAAAAACCACAAATCTCTATCTTTTTTCGAACTAAAGACCCACAAGAAAAGTTTACTTTGCGAACAGTTTACCATTTATTCAACAACAATGCAAACTAAAACGATAGTAAATTAGAAAACAGGAACAGCAAAAGCCCGACCGCTACAAGCGACAAAAATGCATTTCAAATGATGTAAGTGCCCGAAGTGCTGCTTATTTTTTCAACCACACCGTTAAAATCTAACACGGGTATTTAATTACTAGGGAATTTAAACTTACATAGTGACTGCTAAGCAAATAATCCACATTGGATGCTCCGAGTTGATTATCAGAATAGTAGTGCACAGTATGTCCCATTTTTTGTATGGTTTGCAGAGTATCTCGGTTTTGAAGCAAAATAGGGGATACGGATTTTGCAATACTGAGCTGTTCTTTTTGTCAAACGAACAATGATGTTTTCCCAAATGTCATAGCCTACTTACTGTTTGAGGTACTGGACGTTTTTGAATTCAAAGTCATCTTGATAAAAGTACTTATATTTTCAGAAAAAAACACAGAAAGAAAAAGTGCTGTCGTAAGATTGGTGCACAGATTCTGGCACGCCCTATTATTTGTAAAACTCCTTTATTTCTTAATTGTGCCTTCTACTGATTTGAACCACCCCAGTCTTTTCCTTAAGTTTACCTACACATATCTGCCTCTTCAATCATTCCTCATTCATTCTTTCAATGTGACTAAACTAACGAAGCGTACTTCTTTCATACAAATCGATCATCAATTTTTACACACCACCGTCATTCATTATCCACACACGCCTCCGTCTGTCTATTTTCGTTTTTCCGCAAAATCTCATGCTTACAGCGTTTATTTTACTTCCGGGTTTTTTGTGACATACTCAAGTATTATTTCCCTACAGTACTGACGGTACAAACACGCAGGTGCTAACCATTAAACCATATCACGCAAACATGTGTAACTCCTTGCTCTATTTTAAAGTATTCATACACTCTCACCCTGACACGTACGTCCGGCTACCGTTTTTCAATTTAGTAGACATCTACGCACTCCAAACTAACATAAATTTTCCAGAGCTTCTCTCTATTCACTCCATCATATGTTTTCTTCAAGCTCACAGTACAGCTTCTTCACATTTAAATACTTTAGAAACACCTGCTAGAGAGTAACTATTTAATCCACGCATCCCCTTCCCGGCATATAGCCACCTTGCACATACCAAATCTTACTATGTGTATTTTATCAATCAAAACTCATCCCTGTACCTTGCCAGGTACACTGAACAAATTTGTTGTTCTGTAATTTTTACGATTACTCGTACTCTCTTTACCCTTATACAGCGGAATAATAATCGCACGTTTCCAATCGATGGCTACTTTTCCCCTAGCTTCGCATATCCATACATTTTACTAGTAATCTCATCCAAACCTGCAGATTTACCATTATACCATATCAGTCAGCTTACTTTCGCTTATGTACAATATTTCGTCAATCCATACTTATACCTTACTTTCTCCTTCATACTATTCAACGCTCGTGTTACGTCTTGCTTTGACCCGCGTTACGCATTTCTTATTCACTTCTAAAAAAATTTCCTCCAAATCTTTCTGCATGTCTCACCTTCTTCCGCCTTCCATTCTTCTTTAGTCATCCTTACTACCTCGTTTTACTTCTTTCTTTCACAATCTGTACACTTCATGTAACCGATTTTTCTCATAACACCTTTTTTACAGATTCACTCTACCAACCGTTATTTTTATGCTTCATTCAAAGAAATCTTATATTCTGGTTCTTATCCACTCATGACCAAATGAATACTTCTACAAGGAAGGATATATTAGGAAGTAAAACAGTTGAGGGTGACACTCTTAGATTTTGACCAACGGTATCCAAGTATGTCTTACCTAGAATGTATTGCTTGCCTAAGATTGATAGATCCATGAGGCCCATTGTTTCTGGGATAAAAGCACGAGCTCGGCAACATGCATCATGAAACGTGTGTTTTATATAATTTTTTTCTAATTGTGATTGTTATAAAACAATTTTAGAAATTGCAATTGGCTAATTTGCATTATTGTCAGATTGAATTTTTGTATGTTGGCTATACTGCTAGTAAACTGATATTTAGAAATTGACAATTTTTCGCACAATCTTTAGAGGTTAGGGCTACCAGCTGTCTGGAAAACCTCCAAATCTAGGGTAACCAATGCCATCAATCGAAATGTGCCAAAAACTGTAAAATAAAGTTTGCGTTATGCATTATCGTTCCGTTTTCACTCCAAAACAAAACGATAATGTAAACTTTATGATACAGAATTAGAAAAAAATATGTTATATGGTCTAGAAATTTAAATACGGGTACGTTTGTCGTACGTTAACTTGACACTTTTTAAACAAAAATTTTCTAATTTAGTGCACCTATTACGCCTGCTAGCGAACATCTTACGAACTTGAAAATTATTTCCAACTTTTTTTCATGTGCAGTTTTATTACGCTTTTTTTTCTCCAAAGCTTTACGATAATCTATTACCAAGAAACGTCCGATGGTTGACGTTAGTGGGACACCCAGTATAAAATCTCTTAATGAATTTAGATAAATCTTCTGGAATCCGTTCGTTATGCTATTGAACTATTGTTAAATGAAAAGTAAAGGCATAACAGTATAAATTGGGAATTATTAGAACTAACGTACATACATTTTATACTGTTATGACATCGTCATTATTAACACTTAGATCCGTTTAATTTGTAAGTTTTCTTTAATTTATAAAAAATAAATATAAAAATTGTAATACATCAACTCGGGAAGTGCATACAGTTTAAGTTTGAATCGATTGTGACTTGCCTCCTCGATAGCTCAGTTGGAAGAGCCACGCTTTAGCAAAGTGGACGTCGTGGGTGGGAGAGTCCCTCTCGAGTAAATATTTTACTGTACGTACTTTAAAAATACAGTTAATGATTATTAATTGAAATTCTGTTCGTTCGATAAAAAAAAATTCCTATAGTTATCTATTAGTAAAAATCTAACATAAAAATGTATTTGCATGTAAATATCTTTATGTAAAATTGTTCTTTCTGTACAATGTTCTTAATGTTTATTATGCACCACTTTGTTTATCGCACATCCGCTTCCATTTATATTGTGAGTAATGATTAAATTATGTTCGTATTGTAACCCTTTCTCGAATTTTAACATTTTTCCTGCATTATCTTACTTATAATATGTCCCTAATATAAACATAACTCTACACTATGTGTTAAACACCTGTAAAACATCTAAATGCCAAAATACTTTTAATGAACTGTAATTTAATGAAACAAAACTAAGTACTTAATCGTACTTACAGAAATAACTTTATTTAACCTTCCTGACATGTTTTTATGTAGCACTATGCTTTTTATGATTGAACTAAATTGTACAAATTTTATTAAGGCTGTTTTAACCAATACAAATCCACTTTCTTGTAATCGTATACCAAATTACATCAATTAAATGCATCGTAAATGTATCATACTTGATCTCACCTTGTTCTAAAGAAATTACCAGTTTAAACTCTCCAATCCCTGTCTTAATCTTATCTAATCATCTCAATATATATATATATATATATATATATATATATATATATATATATATATATATATAGTGCTAGTCAAAAGTCCCCTCCCCCCCCCTTGTATCTTTTGAACGGTTTTACTTATACTAATGAAATTTGGAGGGTTAATATAAACGGATATAAGCTTCTCAACTAGTCATGACAAGTGACGTAATAGTCATATATGACGTCACAGGGCAACAGTGACCAATAATTTTAAATAGTACCTAATGGCAAGTGACATCTCGTTTGAAATGTATTAAAATTACCTATTCAGTAATACTAATTTTGTTAGGGTTTAGGTTGATTTTGATAGAAAAATTAAATAAATACTAAAATTATAGTTTGCCATTTAATTAATCAAGATTCAAGGACCAATTCTTATAATAAATGTTGGAAATGTGCTCCACTTAATTCCTGACAGTAATGCATCCTATTGCTAAACTCTTGTCGTACTAGTTCAAATGTGTCTGCGGAAATTGCTCTACATTCTTCAACAATTCCTTGTTTCAAAATGTGCATACTGCCAGGTGCTGTAGCGTAAACGTTAGATTTTAAGTACCCCCACAGAAAAAAAAATCTAATGGTGTCAGGTCTGGTGACCGAGCTGGCAATTCTATCGGACCTCGTCGTCCAATCCATCTGCCACGATATTCTTCATCCAAGTAACGTCTTACTGCATCATAATAGTGTGCAGGAACACCATCTTGTTGGAACGTTATTTCCAAGTTGCCGAATTCATCTAGATTATCTTCCAAAATTTCAAGAATTAACGGTTCAATTGCGTTTTGTAACATCTCCAGATACACTTCACCGGTTAAGTTAGCATTGAGAAAAACAGGTGCAACTATGTGGTTTCCCAAAATACCTGTCCAAACATTTACTTTTTCTGGAAATTGAGTATGTTTTTCACGAAAGATTTGAGGATTTGTGTCACTCCAATATCTCACATTTTGTGTGTTAACGTTTCCATTGAGGAAGAAAGTACTTTCGTCACTAAAACAAATTGATTTTATGTAGTCTGGGTGTTGGATAATTTGATTGGACATATTTTCACAGAATTCTAATCTTCGGTCAGGGTCATCATCTGAAAGTTGGTGCACCATTTTTAATTTGTATGGATGAAATTTGTTTTTAGCCAACACCCTATGTACTGTCCTTTGACTGACTTCACAGATAGACGCAACTTGGGCTGTAGAAGAAGTAGGATGTACTACCATTTCTGCAATTATGTCGATTTTTTTTGTCCTCACTAATTGTTGGTCGACCATATCGTATGACATCTTGAACACTACCGGTTGCTTCAAACTTCTGAAGAAGTTCCCTCAAATAAGTCCTCGATATAGGGCGATCGGCGTACCTCTCATTAAAAAGACGTTCCGCTGCAGGGAAATTGTTTCTACATTCACTAATTATTAAGATAGCTGGTACTTTGTCGGCTACCGTACGTACCATTTTGTCTATGTAGACACTTAAACGTCGTGTTAAAGAATAATTAAACTGAATAGTCAAGGTATAAAAACTTATCAAAATAAAAACAACGAGAGAATTAAAAAACGTCAACTTTTTTGACAATTAACCAGAGGCAGACTTTACAATCTTTATTAATTGAATGCCAAACTATAATTTTAGTATTTATTTAATTTTTCTATCAAAAATCAATCTAAACCCTAACAAAATTAGTATTACTGAATAGGTAATTTTAATACCTTTCAAACTAGATGTCACTTGCTATTTAAAATTATTGGTCACTGTGGCCCTGTGACGTCATATATGACTATTACGTCACTTGTCATAACTAGTTGAGAAGCTTATATCCGTTTATATTCACCCCTCCAAATTTCATTAGTATAAGTAAAACCTTTCAAAAGATACAAGGGGGGGGGGGAGGGGACTTTTGACTAGCACTGTATATATAATTATAATAATAATAATATTTATTTAACCACATCAAAATATTGGATTTTTTGTGGAATGTCAAACCATTGCATTGCATTGTATAAGCATACAGAAAAACCTAAATATATTACGTTACAATTAGTATTAACAAACAACATGTAATTAAAAGTGTAAACGACATTTAAAAATCAACTAATTAAAGAATAAATTTATCTTGAAAATAAGGTTCTACTGTATAGTAACATTTATGAGTAAGGTATGTCTTAATTTCACTTTTAAAAGATTCATGAGATAGTAATTTATTATAATAATTAATATTAATCATAAGATAATTTGACTGGATTTGGCAAAATATTATAATACTTTAACTCTAAAGAATTTTTTTGAGATTTAGATAAATTAAATCTAGGAATATATCAATTTTGACTGTTTCGGGTTTCATAGGTGGGTATATCGGAATATGTCAACATGGTGTCTTTCATGACATGAATCTCTAATATTGTGTAATAAATAAATAATGATAGTAGTGGTATAATACCCAAGTTGATAAAGGTATTAAAACAGTGTTCTCTAACACCTGCTAATAACCTAATCGGACGTTTCTGTAATCTGAAAACTCGGTTAGCTTCAGGTGAATTACCCCACAACATAACTCCGTAAATAATATGAGAGTGGAAAAGAGAATAATATACAGTTTTGATTACTTAACCTTCAACAATATTATTCAAGCTCCTGATTAAAAACAGTATGATAGAGAGTTTCTTACACAGTTTGTCGATATGGCTACACCAGGAAAGACGGCAGTCGATATAAACACCTAATATTTTCATACTAGTTTGTTGCTCATTGCTTAGACTGAGACTTTTAAGAATTAGTAGTGTTTGAGCCTATTCTTTGTTTAACTTTAATCTGTTTGCTGTAAACCAGCATTCTGCTTTACCAAGGTCGATTTCACGATCCTGCTCCAAATTATTGAGATTGTAATTGGTGTTAATGAGTTTCGTATCGTCAGCGAGTTGAACACATTAACTAGGAAAGAAATTTAAATCATCTACATAAATCATGAAAAGAAGAGGACCCAAAACGAAACCTTGAGGTACCCCATTCGAAAAGTTTTTTATTTCCGAAAATGAGTTATTACAGCAAACTAGTTGTTTTCTATTCTCAACGTAAGATCGCAGTAGTTCTAAGCAATTCTAATACCATAGCAATGTAGTTTACTTAGAAGAATGTTATGTGATACGCAGTCAAAGGCCTTTGACAGATCATTTAAAGACAGCTTGATATGTTTTTTTTTCTTCTAGACCCTGTACAATTTTGTTAGTATTGGAAAGTACAGCTTTAGATACCCCTTCGAAAACCGAGTTGCTTTTGAGCTGGAAGATTATTTACTTCAAGGTACTACATTAAACTACTCTTGATAATAATTGTTGATATTACTGGTGTGATAGAAATAGGCCGGTAGTTTTCAACGTTATCCTTATTGTCCTTTTTGTATGCAGGTAAAATCTCACTAATTTTTAAAACATCGGAAAATGCACCTTCTCGAAAACACCTGTTTATCAATATTGTTAAAGGGAAAGCCAATAAATTTAGATTATTCTTTAACATTTTATTATTCATACCATAATAATCCAAACATTGAGAACTGCTCAGAGAATTTATAACATTAACAATATCCTTTTCGGCAATTGAATCTATTTCGAAAGCGATATCGGGAGACAAAAACGATTTAAGTAAGTCTATAGCGTCAAATTTACTGCGGTGTGTTGTACTGGTAGATTGTTCCGAAAATGATAAAATAATTATTGAAATTGTCTGGACAAATGCTATGCTCAACATTCGTCAAATTGTGTAAAGGTTTATTACCTTGATTGTTTACCAACATCCAACTGGTCTTATGCTTATTGCTTGATTTTTGAATAAGGTTACTATAAAACGATTTTTTGGTAATTTTAAGTTTCTATAATATTTACGCAAAGCGACGGACAGTGTTAATAGTTGTTTATTCTTATTACAATTATACATACTTTTTACCAGCAATAGCATATCACGTATATCAGCTAATTTTTTGTTAAGCCAGGAGTTATTGTGATTACGGATATTAGAACATTTTTTATAAGGAAAGCATTGATCAACAGAGTGTGTGAACAGATTTATAAAGAAAGGCGGTAATTCATTTGCATTTTTAGATACTTTACAGGCTTTAAACCAATCAACTTCCGCCAGATACTGCGTAAGTCAATTATATCCCGATAGAGTAAGCTTTCTAGTAATGACACACTTTTTACTCTTAAAGTATAGGAATTGTATAAGATGATTACCCAAGCAAGGATCAATAGTACCACTTTCTATTACATTATCATTATGAAGATTAACTATTATATTAGCAATTCAAGTTGCGTACTTAGGTGTTACCGATTCTGTTAAAATCATATATAAGCGGTCGTAACCCAAAGGAACTAATTAGGTTTAACAATTTCATATATATATATATATATATATATATATATATATATATATATATATATATATATACACACATATAGTAGCGTCCCCAGGTAGTCTATCTTTAAAAGCGTAATTTGAACTTATTTGCAATAATCCAAATTCAAGAACAAAACAATCGCTAAGTCATTTATCTTGACTTGACTGACAATAATGTTACTATTACTCAAATTAATTGCCTGCCTTACTTTGACTTTCCTGGCAATAATTTGAACATTAGAAATTATTTAAAAGTCTGATATTCAATTACTCGCAAACCTCAAATCTGATCAAACGAAATGGCGTCTATTAGTAGGTACGTTGTGCTATCTGAATTAGATAGGCTGGATAAGGTAAGTGTTGCATCATGTGTGAATGAAACTACTCAAATTAAAATCAACGAGCTTTGGGCAATGGTGGTTCAGCCCGTTAATACACTATTGTGGGAAAGAACCACCAATAAAACCCACTTTATTCATAAATAAGTAATTGCACACATTAATAAATTAAACAACACACAAAAAAAACACAATGAAAGGGGCTTACCATTCGGGAGGTAATGGGTTCGATTCCCGTTACCGTCTACCTTATATGAGGTTTTTCAGGGGGTTTTCCTCATACACATGTAGCGGCATGGTCACTGTGTATATGCACACCATTTGCGGCTACTTAGGCGTAACTCCGTTCCTTCCGATCCTATCCTTACCACACCCATCCGTAATCCCACCATATATGTATGGCTACTGGGAATCCATGATTGTAGCTGAAAGAGCTCGGAAAGCCCGAGCAGCCCGCCCTTCCCCTTGGGAAATACGTGGCTCTTTCCTTTCCGGGAGTTTGTACCCACTTGGCTACAATTAATAACCAAAACGGTATCATGTACTCGTTCGCCAGCCCACATCTAGACGAATATAAATATAAAAACAAACAACAATGCTAATTCACACAAATACTAGAGTGAGGGAGCCCTGTACTGTCTTTTATTTTATCAGCTTTCCGCTTAAGGAACCCGCGTGCGGTATACGATACCTTTGCAAGGCAATGCTCGATTTTTAATAGGTTATCTAGGATTGTAGAATTATTTTCTGACCGCATTAGTTTATATAAACATACCTACTTACACTTCAATATATTCACTTAATCGATCACAGACACAAATCGTTAACATACGCGGTTTAACTTAAAAAGGGTGACTATTATTAATATATTAATATTTTAAAAACACATTAAAACTAACACAAGAATTACTTTAAAGACAAACTGTTTACAATGAAGGTATTTAATTAACCCTCTCAATCTGGCTCCGTCGTCACTCTAACTGTAACTACTTTCCTCCGATTTCAAAAACTAACTACATTTACTCCCGGAACCAACCCCCATTTTTCAAAAGTAATAAAAAACAAAAAGATATTATGTTGGAATAGTTTCATATTAATTATTGAACGACATCTTAATTGTAAAAATATGCATTCGTCCGTAACGAACCCTACATTTAGGTCTCGAGTTTCCAAGTACCACACAAAGACGTTTTTGATTGCAGTAGGTACCGTCTAACTAGTGACATTTTTATACCAAGAATGTGCACATAAGAATCTCCAATGATTCGTTACGCCTCTTCAACAAAGCAGTTTTTAAGCGTGCACCTGCTAGTCAATCCTAAAAATACATGTTTTTCAACCCTCAGCCAAATATTAGTTACAAATAATCCCACATTCCTTACATAAAATATATAAATAAAATATTTTGAAAACATTAGCGAATTATGACGTATTATCAAGCTATTAAAAATGCGCACTAATTATCTTTTCTATCGCGGTAATAATGACGATTTGACAAACATTTATTATTACAATAATAAAATTTTCGCGGTCCGCTACCTACAATATATATTTATATATATATATATATATATACAGGGTGTTCCGCGACTCAACCGATAAACATACCATATATTCCAGTGGTCATTAAAATCAAAAAATGTTATATGACCTATAGGTGAATTCCTATAATTCAGTAAGACTTGACGAATTAATGTATGCTTGACAAATTAATGACTTTTGTGATGTAATATTAATTTATGCCATTATGCCGCGTTTTAATAATGCAGAATATGCTGAAATGGTTTTCTTGTATGGTTTTTGCAATGGAAGTGGACGTGCTGCAGCTGCGGAGTACCTCAGGCAATACCCAGATCGCATTGTTCCTCACCACACAACATTTTTAAACATTTTTCACTGTTTAAGAGAGACAGGATCTTTCCCAAATCGTTGTGTAGAGAAAGATGGATTTGGAAATGCTGAAGTAGCTTTAAATGAAGTTAAACGAAGTCCTTCTACCAGTATTCCCAGATTATCTCATACAAGTGACAGTGTTTCTTAATGAAAATTTTCTGGAAAGGTGGATAGGACGAGGTTGTCCTTTTCATTGGCAAACTCGGTCACCCGATTTGTCGCCTTTAGATATTTGTTTGTGGGGCTGCCTCACATCTCGTGTGTATAGTAATAGTAAACCAGATGCACGCGAAGAGTTGACTGACCATGTAGTTGAAGCTACTAATTCTCCTTAATTGCCAGCAATTAACTGGTAACATTCTGTCACAAGAAGAATAAGCTGCTTGTTTAGAAAATGGCGGTTCTTATTTTGAACAGTTACTGCAATTTTGTGTTAATTATCTATCAATTTATGAACAAATTTTCTTTTCTCTTTTGTTTTATTTAATTTCCTTCGCTATCTACGAAACAAAGAGGAATTCACCTATAGGTGATGTAACATTTTTTATTCGTAATGACAGGCAGACTATATGGTATAAGTCAGGGTGGGAAAAATTTGAATGCTCACCATTGGAATCTTAGAAACTATAGGATATTTTTTTTGGATTTTTCTTGTAGTTTAGACTTTGTTAAATGGGAAAAAAGTTTCTTACATTTATACACAGAAAACAACCGGTAATACATTAAAAAAAAAATCAAAGCTTACTGAGATATTCATAATAATATAAACATTGTGATTTTTCATTAATGTTAATAACTTTTTTATTTATAAAGGTAACGATTTGAAATTTGATGTATGCGTACTGTTCAATAGTCTTTATATCATTTTATTAAAAACATTGTTCTAGGCCTGCTAGATATTAACAAACAATTGCCTACTTTCTTTTTTGTTATGGACGCCATATTTGTTTTATACAATGTTTAAAAGTAGAAAAAAATTGCAATCCAATGGTATAATATTCAATAAGGTTTATACTTAATTTCAAGGAAATATTGGCTATTTCAAATCGTTACTTTTATAAATAAAAAAGTTATTAACATTAATGAAAAATCACAATTTTTATGTTATTATGAATATCTCAGTAAGCTTTGATTTTTTTTTAAATGTGTTACCGGTTTTTTTCTGTGTATAAATGTAAGAAATTTTTTTCCCATTTAACAAAGTCTAAACTACAAGAAAAATCCAAAAAAAAGTTTATATATATATATATATATATATATATATATAATATAAAAACATTTTTTTTTGGATTTTTCTTGTAGTTTAGACTTTGAGCAAATTATTCTAGAACCTTATTTGTGTTGATTAAAGAAAATAAAAGGAAACCAAAACTATGATTATTATTTTTTACATTTTTAATGATAAAAAAGTTAATTTTAATGACCTCCAAAACCCTAATTCAACACATTAATTATTTCTAAAAGACCGGTTCTAGAAATAAGTTTTGCAAATGTCAATTACGAAACAAGCACCTGGTAAAAGTGCGTAATTTATCACCAATGCAAGGAAGAAATTGCAAATTTAATCTTTAGAATTACATTTTTTAATTTAAAATATTTTCTCATAATGTAAATGTGTTTCGTTAAGATCGATTTCCATAGTTTGCTTTTATTATAATTTGTGTCGCATAACCATCTAGATGAAATTATCGTTAATTTTAACCCTAATATTGTAAATAATGAGTCAAAACCACATCCTATTAGGCCAAATTTTACGTCAATTTAGATACACAACACGCTACTTCCTTTCTAGGGGTTATTAATAAAAACATCACGATTGACAATATTGTATTAACAGTCATATTATGCGATCAGCTTTATGTAGGTGAAGGTTAAAGAGTGTGTATTTATACCAGTTTCTTAACGATTATGTAAATAACGCTAAATAGTCAGAATACGCCTAGAAATGAAGCGTATTGAGTTTACTATTAATCATACTGTTGATACGAGGTTTGTTCAAAAAATTCCTTAAATAGAATTGTATTGAGTTTTATTTATAAATGGTGAATTTGTAACTAGGAATAAATTCAGTAAAATAAAGACAATGTTTTTATTCATTTATACAGGGCGACTCAAAAAAAAAGGTGACACGCGGCACTACCATTTTGTTTCAGTGAAATTCCGGTTTTTATTTTATTTTCGTATTCGATGTAAAAGTTTGATAATATGTCACACATGTTTCTTATTATTTCGTTTTACATAACTATAACTGACATTTTTCAATTGAATAATGACTGGCCACTAACTGACCCTTTACTATTCTGCCATACGTATATACATTTGGATCTAAATGATTATTTAACTTTAATGCGTTTTTAAAGCACGAGTCCCACTTTAGTAAACGAGCCGCGCAACGGCGAGTTTTCTAAGGGACGAGTGGCGATAAAATGTCGTATGAAATGAGTTTCTGATATATTTTTTTACTTTGCGGATTAATGTTAGAATTTTCATTTCTCACCTTGTATATCGATTTTCATAGTTTTGAATAGGCTGCCTGTTTGAATTCGATTTAAATATTGATTATTAGTACAACTGTTATTTGCTACTAAAGCATTACAAACAACCTTAAATATAGTAAATCAATAAAAAATTAAATAAATTGTAGCCCGCTATACTAAAATAACTATACACACACACGCGCGCGCGCGCACACACACATACACACACATATATATTGTTAGAAATTTGACAATTAAAGGTAATAAATAAAAAAAAAAAACAAAACATAAAATTCAAATACTACACGTGCGATTTATTTGAGTACAAATCAAATGAGAGAGCGGCAGACAAACGGTATGGAGGACGGTTAACAATAACGTCTTTTTCTAATCTAATTTTTAAACTGGCATTTCTCACTGTTCGCACTTTATTTCCGCTGGTTATCATCCCTGTGAATTCACGAAGTACCCTTTGGAGCGCATCGTGATGTTCGAAGGGTACATCGATGTCATATGGGTTGAAAGAAACACTGTCTGAAATTCTGTTTATTCCGGACAACTCTCTGCGCCGAATTACGTACGAACCTTGGTGATTAGTAATTACAAACAATGTTGGGTCCGTAAAAATATCTCGCCCAATAATAACGTCATAGTCAATACACTCATCGGGGACGAAAAAATAGGTTACGTTAACCTCAACGTTTGAAATTGTCGTGCACGCATGGAATTTCCTAGTTGCGCTAATCGTTGCATTAGAGAGCCCTTTCAGCGTAATATGACAAGTTGTCACCTTGCTTTCAAATAGCCACAAAATTTCTCTGATATTAGAGAAAGATCTGCGCCTGTATCCATTAAAGCCGAGAATCGATGTCCTTCAATAAAAATTTCCGTAGTGTCGGTAGACATTCCCGTCAGGCAGATATTGACATGTCTACGACTTTCAATAGCTGCCTTTGTGAAGCAATTTGACACGTTATGACCGCGCTTAGCACAGAAGGCGCAAGAGTCATTGACTCGATAAATCAGATTGTTTACTCGAACCAGTCACTTTCGAACGACAGCTTGCCTGAATATGCCCAGTCTTACCGCACTGAAAACATTTCTTTCGCGAGACTACCGAACCGCTAAATTTCCACCATCGCCGAAGGGATATTTTCTTTTAGTAAAGGGAGCGTTGGTTCCAAACTTACGGACCTCTAGATCCTTTCGCGGCGGTTTTGAAAACTTGAAAGGAAAACTAAGAGTGCGGATATGTAGGACAGTTAGCATTCACTGCTGCATTTCGTACATCGGGTTCACTTATTCCATGGACAATAAGTTCCGTTAGATCACTTTCAGACCAATTCGCTCTAAGATTTCTTAACAAGGCTGATTTCTCATGAACATACGTTTCGTAAGTGTTAAGAGGGAACTGTTAAAAGCTGCGCTTCCGATAATAAGCGACCCAAGTTCCTTTTTGGAGGAAAAGCCTCAATAAAATCTTTTCGAAAGGTAACCCAATCCCTTCGATCGGGATTCCAACATTCATACCATCTTTTGGCACCGTTCAAAAGAAATCGACCCAGTCTAGCTAACGTTTCCACATCAGACCATGCTAATTCATGCTTTATTTCTTCAACGTGACTCACCCATTTGCTGGATTCGTTTACCTCTGGTCGAAAATATGGTACTTTAACATGTGTTGAAGATTTTTGCGACTGCAGAGTTTTCACCAACTCCACTAGCAACGTTTGAGTAGTATCCTCACGATCCGCCTTCCCTTCCATGTTAAAAATTATTTTTTTTTACACTCACGCACACTATCACAATTCACCAACAGACCGTGGATTTATCCCACTTCTGATGTTAGAAATTTTACAATTAAAGGTAATAATTAAAAAAAAAAAACAAAACATAAAATTCAAATACTACACGTTCGATTTATTTGAGTACAAATCAGAGAGCGGCAATATATCCGAGCACCGGAAAATCTTGCGATTGACTGACCATCATCCTCTTTTATTTCTAAATATATGCCAAAATTAGGCGTAGTCAACCGCTACGTTTTCCTTGACCGGTAGCGGCCCTCATAAATTTACAAAGTCAGCATTTCCTAGTTACAATATTCTGACATATTTATGGAATTACATACTTCTACAAAGTAAGCATTTCCTAATTAATAACAATATTTCTGACATATTTATGGGGTTGCATTGACCCCTTAAAAGAAATCGTAAAAAAAAGCAAAACATCTAATTCGAACAAAAGTTAAGCGTTTCCTAGAATTAATTGGTATTCAATAAGAAAATACAATAAAAGTGCTTGTTCTAGTAATAAGTGTGAAGGCAATAAAGCATCTGATTTCCTGGACACATAAAATTAATTATTCTAGCTAACAGAAATTACATAATAACGAAAATACAATAATAGTGCTTGCCCTAGTAAAAATTGTTATATTGTTTATTTACTGTAAAGTCAATAAAACATCTGGTTTCTAACAATATATATATATATATATATATATATATATATATATATATATATATATATATATATATATATATATATATATATATATATATATATATATATCATGTATATAGCTTTTTCACGGCTGCTGTATGCACTGCTGGTTTCTCGGGTGATGATTCGCGTAGCTCTTCTGGTCTCCAAAAGACCGTTTGTTGCAAAACGACGTTTCGGCAAAGTTTCATTTGCCATACTCAGGTTGGTAACTGTCTGCTCTGCTTGCACTGCTTTCACTGCTTTCACTGCTTTCACTGATTTCACTGACTTCACTGCTTTCACTGCTTTCACTGCTTTCACTGCGTTCACTGCTTTCACTGCTTTCACTGCATTCACGGCTTCCACCGCTTTCACTGCTTTCACTGCTTCCACTGCCTTCACTGATGTCACTGCTCGCCTCCCTGCTTTCACTTCTTCTTTTGTTGATTCTGTTTTAGGTGTTGTGGATTTTAGTTGTCTAGGGATTAATGATGTTTTCCATATTGATGGTAGTCTCAGAGCATCGTCTCTTGTGTTGAGATTATGTTGGGGTTTCTCAATCTCGATACTTGCCAAAGTTTTTGCGCCCTCAAATTTAATTTTGTTTCCGGTTATGGTTACGTGTTGGGCCAAGGATGATGTTGCTTGAACTTTACTAACCGCGTTTTTGTGTTCTATCCTTGCGCTGATTTTTCTGTTGGTCTGTCCAATATACGATAGCCCGCAGCCTCCACATGGAATCTCGTACACTCCTTGACTCTCCAACGAGATCTTGTGCTTAAGGAATGAACTTTACGATACGCCGTGAAAGTTGTATCGATTTTATGTTTTTTAAGAACACGGCTAATCTTGTCCGTTGTCCCTTTAATGTATGGTAGGTATGCCGTGGCAGTTGCATTATTAGCTGGTTCTTTGTCTTCTCTACTTGAAGGCCTCAAAGTCTTTTGTATGTCGTGGTGATCCATTTATAATCAAAGCCTCTCTTATTTTTGTCATCTCTGTTGCCGGCGTGTGGTAATTTCTTCGATCGATTGGTCAGCGTCTTGATGACGGATTTGAGTTGACTTGGATAATGATGCCATTTGCGTTGATGTATCTGTCTGTGTGCGTAGGTTTCCTATGGACCGTGTGGCCTAGGCGTCCGTCTTCATTCTTCTTAACTAGAGTGTCTAGAAACGGTAACTAATCATTTTGTTCCATTTCCATTGTGCACTTGATATTTGTGTGCACGTTGTTGAGGTGTTCCAAAAATACCCTGAGTTTTTCCTGTCCGTGGCTCCAGATGACAAATGCATCATCTACGTATCTCAACCATAGCGTCGGTTTATGTGCTGCTGAGTGTAGTGCTTTCTCTTCAAATGAATAGGTTTGCAATGACTGGAGATAACGATGACCCCATTGGTGCTCCTGCTTTCTGCTTGTAACGGTGTCCATTGTACATAGGTATTAGTTAGACAGTGTCTAGCTAAACTTATTATAGGGTCAGCCGGTTTATGTCTCCTTTGAATCGTCTCAAGTGCCTCGTCTTTTGGAGACCAGAAGAGCTACGCGGATCAACACCCGAGAAACCAACAGTACCTGATCGCGTTTTGAACCTTTTATGGACCATCATCACGAAATTTTTGAATACAGACCTGCATTTTCAAGAAGTTGATGCAGTAACTTTCCTAAATTACACACACCATCATAAAGCTTCTTAACATTAGAAGTTAATGTCAACAAACAAATTGGCGGTAAAAGGAAATTCTACTAATTTATTTTGTTTTTAGTGTAAATTAAAGTAAGAATTTCTTACTTATAAGTCTTATAAAAGTTCTCTATTATTTTCCAAAAACACATAACACCGTCTTACTTTCAAATGCTTCGAGAACTAAGTTCCGCAATTGATTGTCCTTTTCAATATTGTGCCAGTAAATATAATTTTTGACATATCCCCAGAGAAAGAAGTCAAGAGATGTTATATCGGGGGATCGCGCTGGCCATCTTACTCTCGAATATGTTCCAATCCATCTTGTTGGAAACCTCGCCGATAAATATTCCTGGACGGCACTGGAATTATGTGACGGAGCACCGCCTTGTACCAATAATCTTTAATATCAGCTTGAAGTAAATCAGCTAAAGCTGCTTCTACTTCATTTGCTAATAAATTTTGGTAGCGCTCAGAATTTTAAGATCCGTTATAGAAAAATGGACCTATTATTGGCATTACGAATATTGCAGCCCACATATTAAAACCGAAACTGTGTTGTTGTCTACGCACTTTATAAACTCTAAGATTTTCTTTCGCCCAATAGTGAGCATTTCTTCTGTTGAAAATTCCATTACTCGTCACCTTACTTTCATCCGACCAAATGATATATGGAAATTGCTGACTATTTGCACATTGTCTGGTATACCATCCACAGAACTCTCTGCGCCTCGCTGAATCCCCTGGTCGAAGTCTGACAAATTCTAAATTCAAATGGACGTATTTTTTCTTTTTGTAAAATAAAAAACCGTAAATGGAAATAATTATACAGACATGGTAGAATTATTTTTCTATCCACAGTTAGATCAAATAAATGAATGGTAATAAAAATGAAATCTATTTTAAACAAGATGGAGTATCCGCTATAAACTCCTTTTCCAATAAACTTGGTGACAACTGGATAGAATAGAAGTGGTGCAGTAGAATGTGCTCCTAATTCACCTGACAACAATTACCGATTTTTTTGTATGGGGATACGTAATATCTCTCGCTTATAATCCTCCACCGCAAACTTCGGAAGAATTGAGGAATAATATTCGTCAGGCATTCAACAGCATTACCGAAGACATGCTGCACAAGGCCTTTACAAATTTATATCTACGTTGGAACAACTGTATTCATCAGGAAGAACGACACATTGAAAATTTAATGAACTAGTACTCGCACTTTTTTGTTTGTGTATTGTTTTGTGTAAAATTAAATTGATGTTCTTTTATGTGATTTTTACTTTATATCTCTCAGTTTAAAGATGAGTTACTCAGTCATTTTGAAACGGTTTTAAAAACTTTGCATCGCTGGATAGGTGAAGGTCAGTTCTTTTAAACTATAAAAAATGTACTGGACGTTCCAAAAACATGTAAAAAATCCGCCACTTTTGTTGTGACATAATCGAAATCCTGAACCGTTTAGAAGTTATAGGCAGCTAAAGTGGGGGAAAATATAAGTGTCCCTGTATTAAATAATGCACGTAATCTTTCCTTAAGTTTTGCACATCTATATTTCAATATTTCACCAGTAATTCCATCCGCACCAGCAACTTTATCATTCTTCAACTTTTGTATCGCTTTCTTTATCTCATACAATTCAATATCATCTTCAGTTCACGTTCTTCTTGTTTAACTCCTCAGTCATATTTTACTCTCGGTTCCGTACCAGTTTTCAAAATATTCTTGCCAGAATTTACTATATGCATCTTGCCTCCCTCAATTTCTCTTTACTCGTCCTTTTCTCACTCTTCTTTTTAACAGCAGCAATCATTTTCATGTATGCGTTTATTTGCCTTTTTCACAAATTTACTCAATCAATTGCTCTTTTTATGCTTCCACATATCTATGGAGCACGAATGGTAACTGTGTCTTTCAATCACATCTACGAAATCCGGATTTCCTCGTTCCATACTATTTTATTCACATTCAAGTCACTGCTCAGAACTTTTGCATACCTTACGCTCATATCGTCGTCAGTTTTTCTATTTTAATTTTGAATGTTCGCACTACGTTTCACCTTCTTCCTCCATACCCACTTTTGTCTTAACCAAAATGTTATCCCTTTCGCACTCCGACCCACGCTTTTGTATTTCTAACCAGGTTTCTAAGTCAATCAAATCAATCATTCAATCAATTCACTATTTTCAATTACTCTTGTATCTCGAAACTTTCATAGAGCGCGTTCGATATATTCTCTCTGTACACACATCCATCCATTCATATCATCTAATAAAACTGTTCCTTCGCTTGAATTACATATATTCTCCACATTGTTCCAGAAATTCTTTGGCCGTTCTCTCCATTTACCCGTACATAACATACAATAAAAATGGTGATATTCCACTTATTCTAATACACATTACCGGGAGAAAATAATTCATGCTCTTAAACACACATTTTTGCTGTTTCACTTGGAATCACTCCAGCTCCTTTTGATTCATGTTTTTCCGTTTCAACCCCGTACATAGCTCTAACGTTCCACTTACCAACTGACCATTCCGTATTTACGCGATCGTCATCATCGGCGTTTCAACTTTGGTCACCCCTCGTAGCCCGAGAGGTTTGGACTTTTAAAATACCTGAAATACCAGGTAGATCGGTTACCAGCCAGGATGTACCCCGAACGATGTAGCATTCCGTACTAATGTTATAATCCTAGTGCCGGCATAACCTAGCCCTACTTGTCACAAACGCGACCACCTTTCCGGTTACCCCAGACGCACCTTACATACCTTATACACATGCTAGGATACCTAGCCAGAACAGACTAGGATTAGGAGGCCTATGTGGTACGCTGACACACCTTAAACACAAAATCTGTATCCATAAACTGTGTACATATTTAATTCATATCCGCTTATTAATTAAGTTGTTTGATGCAAGCAATTTTCGCATGAGTTATGGTACATGTTGATGATAATTCGATTCCCGCTTCATTACCGCCTATCATTCTACCTTGCTGTACATTATCTATGTTATTGTAGAAGAGATTGATTTTCGATCCAGAGTGTTATTTTCTTTGTTATATTCCTCAGCGTGATCTTATACATGCTGCGTTTCAAGTTATTCAAGCTGTAAATGAAAATACCTATTTTTGAATTGAGTTTCATTATAAATTCAGTGCGTAATAATTAATATGCGTAATTTAAAAGTAACATAGTTGAGTTACGCAAATCCTATTGATTTACACAAGTGATTTATAAAATCATGTTTTGTGAATTTAGTATAAATAAAAAAAGGATAAGTTGCAAATAGATAACGTTGTTAAAGTATCACTTTTTTTATTGCAGTTTCTAAGTAGAACTAGTTTCAAAGAACGCTCAGTTTCAGTTTAAGAATAAAAAAACATCGTTGGATGCCAATCAGCCACTGCTGTTCGCCTATGAATGTGCATTCGTATTATCATAACGAAGAATGCTTTGATGTCGCACGTGTTTTTTTGGTTTCTGAGAAGACATCCCCAACAAATAGTTCTATTCCAATCAAAATAAACCATACTGCGATCCTCTTACGCGACGATTGCGTTATATCCAGTTTTGCAAAAAAAGAGATAGGCAACCATTGCTTGGTGATTAGAACGCAAACGATTATTGTTCGGTTTGGTTCATTTTGGAACACCTATACAGGGCCTTGCAGCTTAGCTCCGTCTTCCACTAGATATAAATCATTTATATTAGAAAAAATATTAAAATGGAGCAATAAAATGCTTACTAGACAGCACATTTTAAAAATATTTTCCCAAATACAGGGTGGCCTATAAGTCCATGACAACACAAACATATATTTTTTAATGGAGCCTATGATATGACAATTTCTTTATCGGAATGGACATGTGTTGATCACTCTGTATCTTTCAAGAACAAACGAAATTAATTTTTATTTGAAGTAGAATATTTTATGTATATGGTCTATTTTATTTTTGTACAGATGGCTACACGAAATATCGGAAGTCATATACAGTATGGTCCAAAACGAGAATAATAGATTTTCTCGAAATTTTCAAATAGAACACCCTATATTTCTCATTGGCATGGGACAACTTATTTGCTACTCTATCAATTTTATTAAGCATTCCCTATACCCACACTCTCTTTTCTAGTTAAATTCGTCTTTATCCGAAACTACCCGTTATTAGGCAAAGCTAGGCATCAAAGTTATATCTTTTAAAGGGAGTACTATATTTTATTCCTATGGGCGCGGAATAGAGTACGCATAATCATACTGATATGTTTCAAAATTTCAGATATATTCATAAAAAGCTGCTATTAGACATATATTTCTAATATTAATAATACCATTTACAACAAATTTTCTTATTTAAATGATATTTTTTATAATCGGACTAGTATGTTTTTTTAATGCGCTCTTCTACTGCGTTAAAATACATTAGACATACAGCGTAGTCTAAGGTGAGTAAAAAAACTACTGTTGTAATACTTTCTTGGGAAAAATAAGATAAGGTATCTAACAGCTCGCCATGGAAAAAGAATCTGTCGTAACTGTCAAATAAATAAACATTAACATTTCAATTTACGTATTAACTGTAAGTTTTCTACATTGTTAGTTACGTGTTGCTAGATATTATTATTTACTTGCGTTACAACTATTTTTTAAGCGTTAATTATTAAAGTGGTTTTTGCTCATGAAAGTGCTTCTTGTCATGTAGTACCAAAAAGATGAGCTCATCGATATAATTCTTATACCAGGGGAATGCCATAGAAACTCTTTTCTGGCGAGTAGAAATTATTCAGAGCGTTATCCTGAACGAAGACATCCAGACAGTCGAAGTCTGGAAAATGTATTACAAAGATTTATACAAACGGGACATATTGACTATACAAGACCAGTTAAGAGTAGACCCGTTCGAAGTGAAGAACATTAATTGTCTGTTATGTTGCCTGTTACTGAAAATCCTGCAGCTAGTCAAAAAGCAATTGGCTCTGTTGTAGGTGTTGGTGAACGTAGCGTTGAAAGGATTTTGAAAGATAGCCGTTTTCATGCGTATCATATCCAGATTGTCACCAACTATTTGATATGGATTTGGAGCGACGTGTAGTATTTTGCAATTGGGCTCAACATACAATTGATATTACTTACAACATTTTTGATAAGGTTTTGTTCTCGGATGAAACCAAATTCCACAAAAATTGAATTGTGAATTGCCACAACTTCCACTGTCAAACCAGAATCCGAGGATTTTCAGGCAGGTTGACTATCAACACAAATGGCCAATAAGCGTTTGGGGCGGAATCAATGGTGAACATGTTATTGGACCTTATTTTTTAACGGGCATTTGAATGGAGCTATGTATCTGTATTTTTTGCAATATCAGTTGCAAAATCTATTTGCAAATTTGCCAATAACTGTAAGGAATGAAATGTGGCTGCAACACGATGGAGCCCTCGCCCATTATTCCGTTCACTGCAGGGACCATCTTAATGCATTCCTTCCAAATCTTAGGATTGGCAGAGGAGGGCTGTGTAACTGGTCACCCCTGTCCCCCGATTTAACCAAACTAGATTTCCTTTTGTGGGGATATGTTAAGGAAATAGTTTACCAAGAGTCGCCAATTGCACAAGAAAATATGCAGCAAAGAATAAGGAACGCGTTTGAGAGTATTACGCTACACATGTTAAGAAGAGTAGCAAGGCATTTTAAAAACCGCCTTCAGTTGTGCATCCAACAAAACGGACATCTCTCATAGATTTTAATTAAAAAATTTGAAATTTGAAATTTGAAATGCTAAAATTGATGTAAAAACTTTATTTATACATGATATGTTATCGATGTCACAATAATTTGAAAATAAAACTATTCATATTTGCTGTGTCTCATAACAGCTTTTGATGAATATCTCTGAAACTTTGAAACGTATCAGTATGATTAAAAATATAATAGATGTTGCGTACTTTATTCCGCACCCAATAGTAATAAAATATACAGGAGGGTAACTTTTACGGCTAGTTTTAATTAATTACCGGTAGTTTCGGATAAAGACAAATTTAACTAAAAAAACGAATGGGTTTGGGTATAGGGAATGCTTAATAAAATTGATAGACTAGCAAATAAGCTATCCCATGCCGATACAAAATATAGGGTGTTCCATTTCAAAATTTCGAGAAAATCTACGATTCTCGCTTTGGACCATACTGTATACGACTTTCGATATTTCGTGTAGCCTTCTGTACAAAAATAAAATAGACCATATACATAAAATATCCTACTATAAACAATAATTTAATTTCCTTTATTCTTGAAAGATACAGAGTGATGATCATATGTCCACTCGCACAAAGAAATTGTCATATATTTGAAAGCATTCGGTATAATATGCTGAAATTTTGTTGAAGTAATGTACGAAACGCGGAGAATTCAACTCTGGGATAATATATAGGGTGTTCCATTAAAATTATATAAGTCTATGTTGTCATGGATTTATGAGCCACCCTGTATTAGTGCAAATAGTTTTAAAATATGCTGTCTAGTAAGCGTTTTATTGCTCCATTTTAACATTTTTTGTGTATAAATCATTTAGGTGTAGTACAAGATGGGGGCTAAGATGCAGGACCCTGTATATTCGACGACGATTTGTTGCTTGCGTTGATACTTAAAAAGGTATTGAAACACAGCAGTTGTATTTGTCAATTATTATTGATCAATTGACCTTACCGATAATCGTTTATGCTAAATGGAAGTTATTATTTTCATACTAGCATCTAAGGATAGTTAAACTTCATGCTGGCACCAGAACCGATGTTCGTGAGAATGAACCCAAGATTATTGTTATTATTATTTTGTAGTAGTCATCATAGCCTTAACTGACACATGCACACTTTTGTGAATAATGGGATTTGTTCACGAATTACACCAACTCACTGCTCGTGGTGTTTCAAAGGCGTGGTTCTATATGAAATGCGGATGTTTCGCCCCTGCCGTTTCGCCCCCAAAGTTATACCTTTTGATTTAGCCAGCTTCAGCTGTTTCCAGTTGAATCACGAGGAGGTAGCTAGTAGTATTTCTGTAACTTTTTGTTGTTTAAAAATTTTTTTTTTGTTGGCGTTTTAAATGAATTCCACATTCAAAGCTGTACGCACATCCACGCAAGTAATAACTTGACGATATACCGCTTACTACATAAAAATATTATTTTGAAAGATATTATATATCTTAATACATTATAAAAAAATAATTTTACCTATAATCGCAAGTTCGGAAAGTGAGATATGTTGGTACCGGGTGTTCCATTAATGAAGGAGGCCGGCAATGTATGAGAAACTACGCATCGCATAGTTTCTGGAAAAAAATATTGATAGTAAAGTGACCGAGAGAAATTGCTGGAAATTAGTTTGAAATTCCTGCGATAGCCGCTAGGGGGCGTTCACGAACACCAAATTAGAAAATCGGGTTTTTCTTTAAATCAGCATTATCAAGATATGTCCAAATTATTTTTATTATAAACTACAACTAGAAACATTTTCTTTCTCTAGCATTTTTATTAAATACGGTTAGGGTGGAGAGGTACACGTTCACTTGAAAAAATATTTTCAACTCAACCGATTTTTATAAACTGAGTCTCGTTTGAGAGAGGCTTCTTGGGTGCTTATTATTAATATTAACAGTCGGTAGATGGCGTTTTGTGACAAACCCGTAAATGTTTGCAATTTTCTCAAAAATTTTAAATGTGAGGGTATAAATATTTTTAACTCATGAAAAAGAGCGTGAAAAAATACAGAAATTGGCGAAAACTGCAAGTTGATATCTTCTTTCGTTACAAAGATGTGGATAAAAATAAATTGAAACAATACGAACAAACCTTGTATATTGAATATCCCGTATAAGGGGTATGTTTAATTTAGAGTGGATAACACAATTTTTTTTTGCCGCATTAGGAATTTGCTTTCTATGCAATAAAAGAATTGTATGCAACAGTCCTATTGGGGAAGAACTAATGAACTAATGGTAGTTGGTTTGGTTAAATAAACAAAATCTGTTAACCTCATCCAAAAATAAAGATGCAAACAAGTTGATCAGGAGACCTACAAATTGTAACGTTTTTTCTACTTTTGCTATATGTTTTTCTCTTAATATAAATACCTGGCTGGCCTCGGAAATAAACTGCCCCTTCCTATCCATCTGCCAGGAAATGTTCTGTCTAAAGATTGACAGACATTCGCCGAAAAATGGACTTGACACCCATCATGCTGAAAAACATGTTTTGGTATGTTTCCAATGGCACGTTTTGTAAAAGAACTGGAAATTCGTTGGTCACAAAATTCAGGTGAATTTCACCGTTCAGTTTTTCATTAAATATTAATAACCCAATGATCATGCATTCCAATATAACACACCAGACGTTTACGCTTCACTTGCATTGACGGGTGAGTTTAAAAGAAGTTATGACATTTTTTCACCTGAAAGGTTACCCCTCCCCCTGCCCTTATTTAACAAAATAGAGAAAAATGCTAAAAAGACAAATCCTTCTAAACTTATGTAGTAGATCCTAAAACTATTTTGGACATATCTTGATAGTGCCGATTTAAGAGAATACGCCGATTTTCTAATTTGGTGTTCGTAGCAGTCATCGCACGAACTTGACACTAATTTACAGTGATATCTCTCGGTCACTTTTCTTATCAATATTTTTTCCGAAACTATGCGATTCGTAGTTTTTCATATCTAGATAACCCCCTTTATTAACCCGTTTGTTACCGGAAATTTAAACTTTGGAATTTTTTAATGAAATTCTCAGGGCCCTCTTATTTTATCTAAAAAATTTTTCCAAAAAATTTCCGACAAGCAGTTTCCAGGAAAATTGCCGTGTGTTTGACCGAACGCTGGTACTGGTAGGTGTTTTGAAATTTTTTGTTCGGTACAATTTTTTTACTTATGTGGGTTGATTATGGTACGTATTTAGGTAAGTATAATAACAAGTAATGTTTCAAGGTAGTTGCAGGTAAAACCAGGTAAGTATACGTAAGTAAAAAAAAAGAATTTTTTGAGTTTCAAGTATTTATTTGAGAAAAAAAGAAGATAGCATTAAAAAAAAGTGGAAGGTAAGAAAATTATTGAAGTCTGGGTTTCTTCTGTGGCGACTTTGAACGTGTGGCGCGGCATTCTAAATAAAATTGTTTGTTCTAGTGGAACAATTTGAAACAATTCTCAGAGTGTAGGTGGACTTTTCACTTCTCACACTTAAATACGGTGGCTTTCGGTCTGCACACAATTCAACGACGACGATTACTAGTTTTCAATGGAACGTGCAAGCCGTCTACTCTCGGAAGGTTTGGTTGCACATAATCGGTGTCAGAATCGCCGGTAGTCGCACCTTCAGTTTCGGCCGTGGCATCCTCCGAGGCAAGAAAAAGAGACTTGGTCACCGCATTTTTAAAGTCAAGCTGTGACAGGCTTCACCTTTCGAAGCTACTACTAAGCAATGCGATTTTCATGCATTCCAAACGTTGGACCCAAAGCCGCCACCACCACTTTTTACCACGAATGCCGATACGGTAATTGGCGACTCCATGTGCTTGTTGTAATTGTTGAAAGCGAGGGGCTCTTGAATACCGACTTTTTCTTCTTTTCTTTGCTGTATCTTTACACTGTTACCATTGGATCGATTACGTCATAATTGGTTGCGATGGTAACTTCAGATTTATCCATCCAACGAATAACCAGCACGTCATTTACCTTATCATATGCATAGTCGATGTCGTGCTTATTCATGGCTTTTTCCCAGTGTTTAAAGGTGCGCCGGCAATGCGATTGGATCGAACAGTGCCGGTTGCACAGAAGCCTCTCTCTTTTAGTAACGACATCAAGTAATAGGAGGTAAAAAAATGTCAAAGTGGACCGTGTGTTGCACTGGATGTTCACAATGACTCAACAGTTCCATTACTACGGATGCACCGAGTCCCAAACTCTTATTGTAAATTCTGGATGCACCGGTATACGTGATGAACTGGAACATATAACCAGTGTGCGAGCAAAGCGCCTAAAATTTATACCCGAAACGAATCGGTTTTCTCAGTATGAACATTTTCGCCGAATGGTGGCCGAAGTAGGAACCATCGTTTCATCAATCGATAGATGCTCCGCAAACACACCCAACTGTGTGTAATGTTTGTTAAGCGTGTCAAGAAATGGCCGAATCTCTGCAAACTTATCAGAAATATCCAAATTGTCGTTGTCGGCGACATAATAGTTCGCTTTCAGTTTCGTGAAAATGTTCCGCGACATTTTTTGGCGAATCAAGGGAATGCCGAATGCTGGATCCATGCTCCAATACAATGTGGCTTGTGGGACATTGTGATACCCAGAACATGAAAGAATTTCCATGAAACTTTGGATTAGATATTTGTCGCACATTTTGGCGATATTATGTTGGGCATCATAACGATTTGTTTCGCCTACCAGTCTAAGAATTACATCATCGTCAAAGAAGAATTGGAATAATTCAAATGGTTTTTTTTCCTGTAAACAATAAATTAGAATAAGATATAGATATAATTGCACTACCTATAGCTTCGAGCATTCATTTTTGCTTTTCAGTTATCAATGGCTCAAGTATGGGTTTAATATCGTTTAACTCGCTTAGTTCTTGAACATTTTGGTTTGAAAGCAGTTACCGGACGATATTTCTGTTTAAGTGGTTCTTTTGACGTTGATGGCTGCGGTTCTTCTGACGTTGATGGTTCCTCCTCTTCAACCACTTCTTCCGGACGAGCATAATCCGCATTAGCGGATTCGTACATAATTTCAATTGTGCCTATAAATATACAAATAATTAGCAACACAAAACAAAAGAAAATAATACCTGCTATTTCGGTCAACAGGCTCATATCGGAAGTAATATTAGTTAATATTTCGTCATCGTCTATCGTTTCACAACCAGAATCACCGGGAGTAATATCGGGGGGCAAACAAATAACAGTTTCAATTGCGCACACTCTCTCATCTTCATGGTCACGTTCGTCATCGCTGAAACTGCAGATTATATCTTGCAGTTTTGCAGTTGTGAGGTACTTTGGGCGCCAGATTTCACACAATTTCACTATTATTAAAATGCAATTAAAATATTATTGTAGTATATAGAAATATTGTAACACAAAGAAAACATCTGCTCAATACAACAAACACGCTGCTACTGGAGCTGGTCTGGTGTCTGGTACAAAAGTCTGTGAAGCTATGAATACAGTATGAATAGTTTTGTATCTAACATTGCGCAGAACGGTCCATGACCGGTCCCTCCTCTCCGACGTTGATTGCTGCATTGACGAGCCGAAATACCCCGGCGACTTTCGCGTCTCTAGGTACAAAAGGTGGATGCAGTAGCGATTTAACTGCTATTTACGCTGGTCTGTGAAAGACAAAAAAATTAAACCTATATGCAGTGTACACAAATAATACCTACCATCAGTACCAGCGTGTGGTCAAACGCACGCCAATATTCGCTGACACCTGGCGGCAGGTAATTTACCTGTGTGCCGGTAAAATCTTACATTCTATTTGGCCTTTTGCCAACACAACTAATGCCGTATATAATAATAATTTATGGACATATATCTATATATATAGGGTTGAGCAAATGTGTGGAAACCCCTTATTTCTGGCTAAACTATTGATTGTATCAAAAAAAGACCTTCACAAAAGTTAATGCAAATTTTATGATCTATTCAGTGGCGTACTAGGATTTGCAGCAGCTACGCCAATGTTCGAGATATGACGTCATCGATGGTTTTTTTAAATGGGCGACCCTGTATATTTTCGCATTTTGAGATATACCGTTTTTCTCCAATTATAATGATATATGGTTTGGTAGGTATGCGGCTTGTCGTTTTTTTAAATATTAACTAAAATAATACAATGAAGAAGATACATATTATTTAGTAATTTTAATGAACTTTTGATGTACAACAAAAACTGAGCGCTTCATATTAAGAAAATATTCATAGTAAATGCTCAAATTGGTGACGTTCAGCACCTTGACAGTGTCCTATTCGGCCAGCAAAGGCTCTTACGGAGTTTTGAATGGCTTGCTGTGAGATTTCTTGCACAGCCACCCTAATCCGGCCTTCCAGTTCTTCTAACGATTGAGGTTTGGTCTTATACACAATAGATTTTAAATGACCCCATAGAAAATAGTCTAGACGACTTAAATCTGGCGAACACGGTGGCCACTCAATATGTCCTCTTCGACCTATCCATCTCCCCGGAAATATTTCATTAAGATATTGACGCACGTTAACTCTATAATGAAGCGGGGCTCCATCCTGTTGGTACCAAATTTCATTTGAGGGTCGTTCAGGATTCTCCTGGTTCGGAAATAAACGAACTAATGCTGGAACAATTTGCTCCTGCAACAATTGTAAATACCGATTAGCATTTAAATTGTCTCTCAAAAAGAATGGTCCAATTATGTGTCCTATGATTATACCCGCCCATACATTTAATTTTTGAGGATATTGGGTGTGACCTTCTTCCATCCAGTGAGGATTGTGGTCAGACCAATAGCGATAGTTATGTCGATTAACAAAACCATTCAGTTGAAATGTTGCTTCATTTGAAAAGACAATATTATTGAGAAAATTGCCATTCATTTCAATGTGATCCATCATTGACTGGCAAAACTGCATTCTTCTATCAAGATCAACTTCATTAAGTTCTTGTACTAAATGCATTTTATACGGATGGAGATGATTTGTGGACAATATCCTTCTTACCGATCTACCGTTAATATCGTGATGTAAGGCCAGTTTTGGTACTGAAGTTATCGGTTCTACTTGCACATCAAGAATAATATCAAGTGCCATATCTTCATTTGTAGCCGATTTACTTCGACCTGATTTTGGCTGATTTCTAACACTTCCAGTTTCGTGAAATTTTCGCACAATCTTCGAAACCGTTGATTTGGAAATGTGAGGATTTCTCCAAATCCAACCATCATTAACAACGAAATACGCCCACGTTCACTTGATTCAACCATGATTAGAAAACAATACTAATACTTTACACCGAAATTATCTGACGGAATTAACAGTAACTGACAATAATACAAAATATTTGAGCTATGTTACAGAAATAATCATGGCAACAACAAAAAAAACGAATATTTTTTATTAGACAGTACAGCGACAGCGATCTCTTATTTTATTATTTTATTTAATATTTAAAAAATGACAAGTCGCATACCTACCAAACCATATATCATTGTAATTGGAGAAAAACGTTATATCTGAAAATGCGAAAATATACAGGGTCACCCATTTAAAAAAACAATCGATGACGTCATATCTCGAAAATTGGCGTAGCTGCTGCAAATCCTAGTACGCCACTGAATAGATCATAAAATTTACATTAACTTTTGTTAAGGTCTTTTTTTGATACAATCAATATTTTAGCCAGAAATGAGGGGTTTCCACACATTTGCCCAACCCTGTATATATATATATATATATATATATATATATATATATATATATATATATATATATATAATTTAATTAATTTAAAATAAGGCTGTTTTTGGATACTCTTTGTGATTGTGGGGGTTTGCGAAAATTTTCCCACACATTTAATGATTTATATTTATCTATTTTTTATATTTACTGAAAATTGAGTAATGCTAAACGTGTGTTTGAACACACGCCTGTAAGAAATGGGTTAATTGACCACTCGGTACATAATATTAGACTATTAGGAAATACGAAAGAAGCGCGGTTTTATCCGTTTGTTATATTGTAACAATACGGTACCAAAATATAGTAGTTCGTAATGTAAGTTGTCCGATACTTTTTGTAAGCGCCTTGTATAACAAAGTCAATGATCATACATAGAAAAGGATACACATTTACAAAGTTCATTCTACAGTCATCTATCTAATCTTGAATACTACAGTTACGATAAACCTTTGTTGTTTACTTGTACACTACAATTAAATAAAATTATTTTTGTAACTTACTGAAACTTTTGTAATTACATAACAAAACTGAAAATACGTTTCATTTTTAAACCCCAGATCTACATTGTATTTTCAATATAGTTACCTATCTTATGATTGTTTTTAATGGTAATCTAAAACAAGAACTTCTTAATTCTTTTAGTTATCAAATGTTTTAAACAAAAGAACTTTGTATATTCTTATATTTATATTTAATAAAAGTACAAAACAAAGAAATTTTTTTCTTTATTACGCATTTATACTATATTTTCAGAAAATTTATCAACCATAATATTTTTATGAACAAAATTGCATAACATTGTCGCTAGGTTTTAAGCATATTGACTTTTACTCGAATGTGATTAACCGTTTTCATTGTTACAACAATACCTTATCTTTAAATAGACAAAAGGCTTAATTTCTTACATACGTGTGTATGAGATGAAAAGTCAAAGGACAGTCAACAATTTATCAGTAATAATTTTTTTTCTACAACCATCTAAATAAGACGCTATATTGTGATAGTATTTCGTACCAAAAATGCCTGATTTCGGGATTCCAACATCTTCCCATGGCAACTGTACATAAAATAATTTACTCTTTGTCCTAGTACAAAGTGTAATTTGACCATGGCCACACATCAGCACTGTGTTGACTGATGTTCATGGGATGCCATTATTCGCTTATTCCAATAACTACAATTTCAGAATTCTCACATGTTCATCACAAACAATGTTTTCAGCCATAAGTAGTAGTGGTATTCAATATAATTTCGCGTTTTATTTTCGTTTTGAGCAAGTGTTAGGGTAAGGTTATTGAAATGTTCTAAACAGAATTTAAGAAATTTGCCATCGCCAGTGGCGCCATCTATCTTCACATTACTTCACCATCTGTAAAATTTTAAATTTATCGAGGTAATATCCAATAAATTTATTTCACTAATTATAGTCATTTTCTATAAAATAGAAATGTTTCAAACTGATAGTGCACTTCGCCGGAGATTAAAGAGATGGCAAAACAGGCCACTTTAGATTTGCTCCCTGTAAAATCAAGGAGGTTTCTTATATTCCCTGTATAACGTGGCGAAATAGTAAGAAAGCAAACTCTTTTTCGGAGAGTGTAATCATTGCTTATCTCGCCGATTTAGCTATGACCATAAAGCCATCAACTCTCTGCACCTATCGTTCAGTGTTGAAATCGACATTTAATGTAAAGCATGGTATAGATACACGAAAATACTCCAAGCTGGTGCCATACCTAAAAAATAAGTCCCATGGTTATCAGCCTAAAAAATCAAAAAGTTGAAAATTTTTTAAATACTCTACATACTCTTTAAATATTTTAAGTACTCCTTTTGGTTCTAACGTTGAAACATTTTAGGTGTGTCTGATTTTTGGTGTGACAGCAGCATTACGTTGTGATGAATTATACATAATGAAACTGTCAGATATCTCTGATTTAGACACGGTTTTATTAATAAAAATGCCGGTCACTAAAACCAAAAAACCACGATCATTTACAGTTACTGGTGAATAGTACTTACAGTTATATAGGAAATATTTGTCATTACGTCCACTTGGTATTGATAACGATTGATTCTTTATTAAATATCAAAATGGGAAGTGTCACAAACAAGTTGTTGGAAACACAAGCTGGCATCAATCGCTCAGGAAGTACTTAGGTTTACCAGATTATAGATGCATACTGGTCATTGCCTAAAAAGAACATCTGCTACCCAGTTGATGAATACAGATGCAGATATAAGTGCATTCAAACGGCATGGGGGTGGGGTGGCAATCGACAAGTGTAGCAGATGGTTATGTTGCTGAATCTGTAACACAAATGATAAAAACATCAAATCAGATCTTGAATATAGACACTGAGGCACACAAACAGCAGGATCTAAGTCCGGAACCACAGCCATCCATCAGTAGTTCAGAATCCAATTTAGTTGCTACACTTGCTAATCATCCCGTATAACTGCACAAATGCACTGTAAACATTACTTTCAATCACCAGCCTGAAGTTGCATTCGCTTTTTTTTCAAGGACATTCGCTTATGGAATAGTACCAACCTAATGAAAAATAATAAAATAACTAAATTATCCGGCTTGAAATTACATTCGCTAATGTGTCGTAGTAAATGCGAAACATCCATCTCGATGTCGGCAATTGCACGTATACAAATATAGAAGGAGTGAATTCAAAATTAATTTACAAAACTTGGTCGTGTTTTGGAAGAGGAGGATTATTCGAACAAGGTGGTACAAGCACACACCTTTAATGCTCTATAGGCCGTTTTTCGAAAAGTATTTCACAATTCGTAAAATCCAGCTCGATGTCGACACTTGCGCGTACACAAATATAAAAGGCGTGAATTCAAAATTAATTTACAAAATTTGGGCAAGTTTTGGAAGAGGACGATTATTCGAACAAGGTCCCACAAGGATCCACCTTTAATGACCTATAGGCTATTTCTCGGAAACTACTCCACAATTCGAAAAATCCACCTCGATGTCGACAATTGCGCGTATAAGAATATAGAAGGCGTGAATTGAAAAATAATTTACAAAGTTTGGACGAGTTTTGCAAGAGAAGGATTATTCGAACAAGGTGGCACCAGCACACGCCTCTAATGTCATATAGGCCGTTTTTCGAAAAGTACTCCACAACTCGAAAAATCCACCTCAATGACGACAGTTGCGCGTACACAAATATAGAAGGCGTGAATTCAAACTTAATTTACAAAATTTGGACAAGTTTTGGAAGAGGATGGTTATTCGAACAAGGTGACACAAGCAGCCACCTATAATGACCTATAGGCTGTTTTTCTAAAAGTACTCTACAATTCCAAAAATCCATCTCGATGTCGGCAATTGCGCGTGCACAAATACGGAAGCCGTGAATTCAAAAATAATTTACAAAGTTTGGGCGAGTATTGGGAGAGAAAGATTACTCGAACAAGGTGGTACAAGCACCAACCTTTAATGCCCTATCGTCCGTTTTTCGAAAAGTAGCGTACAATTCGAAAAATCCACCTCGATATCGACAATTGCGCGTATACAAATATACAGTCGTGAATTCAAAAATAATTTACAACGTTTGAGAGAGTTTTGTAAGAGTAGAATTGACTAGAATTATTCGAACAAGATGGCACAATCACCTACCTCTAATGCCCTATAGGCTTTTTTTCGAAAAGTACTCTAAATTTTCGAAAAATTTACCTCGATGACGGCAATTGCGCTTACACAAATATAGAATGTGTGAATTCAAAATGAATTTTCAAAATTTTGGGTTAGTTTTGAAAGAGTAGGTTTATTCGAACAAGGAGGCACAAGCACCCACCTTTAACGCTTTATAGGCCGTTTTTCTAAAAATACTTCACAATTCGAAAAATCCACCTCGATGTCGACAATTGCGCGTATACAAATATAGAAGGCGTGAATTCAAAAATAATTTACAAAGTTTGGGCGAGTTTTGAAAGAGAAGGATTATTCGAACAAGGTGGTACATGCACCCACCTTTAATGCCCTATAGGCTGATTTTCGAAAAGTACTCCACAATTCGAAAAATCCACCTCGATATCGACAATTGCGCGTACAAAAATATAGAAGGCGTGAATTCAAAATTAATTTACAACATTTGGACGAGTTTTGGAAGAGGAGGATTATTCGAACAAGGTGGCACAAGCACCCACCATAAAGCCCTATAGGCCGTTTTTCGAAAAGTACTACACGATTGTAAAAAACTCGTGTTAAATTATTGTAGCTGAGCTCTTACTAACTAATAGGTAATAGATAGTTTGATTTTCAAACAACTGCGGGGAGGGTGTCCTAATATTCATTGTGCAAGAGTAATTTTCTTGATGTGACTACGACGACACCCAATATGCGGCCAACCCGTTTTATTGGAAAAATTTAATATGAAATGATTTATTTTTTAAACGTTTACAATTTTTTCACAATTAAAGGTTTCCCTACGTGTATGTTTTTATAGTTTTTGAAATTGATTAGCTTAAGCATACCTTTGAAAATAGTAATACATTGACTGGCCACATCAAGTTCTTTTTACCAGTATTAATTACTGACCTAAAATAATGAAGGGGTTTCTTCTAATGAACAAATTGAAGAAATATAAATAATAGAAGTGCTGTGTATAGAATTGAGAGGCGTTCAGTTTGATTTATTATGCCATCTTTTCTGCAATTTGCGATATCAGAAGAAAGGCAGTATAGGGTAAGGATACTAGTAAATCTTTAAAATACACCCTCCTTCAAACTATGGTTAACGTATTTTATAGTTTAGTGACGGGAACGTCAGCTTGACAGTTAGTTGGATTGACTAGTCTTGTCTGAACCACTCTGTATTTGGAAAAAATTACTTCATTTTTCTTTCGTGATCAGATAATCCATCCTATTAAAGGTGTTATGTAACGTTTTTAGATAAATCGGGGCGATGGAGATATTCGGTAAGGTATTATAATATTGTTAAGCTACGGCATGTGCCCCTTCATACCCTAAACATTCCCATTTAGTTAATGTTTGTAATATTCGAACCGAACCTGCGAGATATACAGAGTGTCCCATAAGTATAGGGACAGAGCTTAACTACAACTTCCTTAGGTCAATTGGAATCGATTAAACCAAACATACCTTAGTACAAATGTGCTTCCTGAAGAAGTTACAGCTCTTTAAAGTGATAAAAAATACTTTTAGCATTGGGTATATTTCAGGAATGACATGACGTATCTAGCTGAAAATTGGAACACATCCACTTCGGAGGAAGCTGAATATTCTCAGTTTATGAGCCATATTGCATATTGTAGAGGGCGCTGTCGACAGATTTTTTTTTCGTATGTTTCAGTCATATTTTTACATAAAAAAGATGTACTTGTTTTATATCCACAAAATGTACAGTTTTCAATAAAAACGCACCTAAACGTTTTAATGCACCAATTTAAAGCTTTTCACGAAATACGATTGTATCAAGTTACCACTTGTCACAGTAATATTAATGCACTTTCTAATAAAAATTAAATGGAATTAAGTAGGTATTAAATTGTATTGGCTATTTACAAAAGATTCTCAAAATGGACGCCATTAGCTTCAATGCACTTTTGACAACATTTAGTTAAATTTTGTCTAACACGGAAAAATGACTGAGCATTATTTCTAATCTCATTTCCAGTTTTTCGAACTTTTCTTGACAATTCCGTTCAATTGACATTTGATTTTCCAAAAAGTTAAGATGATTCTGCATTCAACCGAGTAGGAAGTTCACATGGTCCTATTAAAGAATCCCCGACAATTCCAACGTATACATTAATTGAAGATTCGTGCTTCATTCTAGCTACACGGGGATTGTCTTCAGTACATGTCTGAGAATTATTACGAGTATTAATTATGAATCGACGGGTCTGAGATTAAAAAAATGTTGGGTCGTTATTTTCTTTATTACGCAACCACTGTCAAAAATTCAATCTTAGTTGGAAATCAGTCGGCAACAACTTCTATACATTTAAATTAAACTCGATAATAACTCAGTAGGACAACAATGAAATGGTTTAATATAAAATAACTGACAGGTTACAACTTGAAAATAATGTAACAAATGCATTAATATTAGAGACAACTGGTAACTTGATAGAATCGTACTTCGTGAAAAGCTTTAAATTAGTGAATTTAAATGTTTAGGTGCGTTTTTACTGAAAACGGTACATTTTGTGGATATGAAACAAGTACACCTTTTTTATGTAAAATTAGTTTCTCCAACATAAACTTTACCCGCAGAAACGAAAGTGTCGACAGCGCCCTCTAAAATATGCAGTATGGCTCATAAACTGAGAATATTCTGCTTGATACATCTGATTCCTGAAATATATCCAATGTTAAAAGTATTTTTTATTACTTTAAAGAGCTGTAACTTCTTCAGAAAGCACATTTGTACTAAGGCATGTTTGGTTTAATCGATCCCATTTGACCTAATGTATCTGTAGTTAAGCTTTGTCCATATACCCTGTATAGATTACTGAGTTTATAAAATCCACTTTCTACCGATAAATAATGATTATGATTTGGACTATAATCTGTAAGAAATTGATACTAATGAATTACGCAGTTTTTACAGGTAATTCCCTGTTTGTTCTTTATGTACAACATTTGCCTTATTTTCCCACTTCCAGTTAAGTAGTATCGTTTTATGTAACATTTCGTTAGAAAAAACCTATAGCATACGAATGTTCGTCATTGTCATTGTCATTACTCCATGATTGCACTATACAATGACCTAGATTATACCATCTGGTTTTTCTTTCTAAAACCGCTTATTGGGAGGTATGTAGTATTCATTTGAATTAGTGAATATTAAATAGAATGATCACGACTTTATGTGTATGTGTGTAGCTTAAAATATCATGAAAAATGTTCGTTTACAAATAAACAAATAAGTAATGACTATTAATTTAGAAATTATTACTAAACTTGTCTGTAAAGTTAAAATTTATGTAGTAAATAATAAACTTGGATATCCGTTTGTTGATAACCGCTTAACGGAAGTTACATCGATAATAATTACACATAGCACTATATAATATTAAGCCTTATTTAAAATTTCGGTCGATTACATTTTTCGTAGCCTGAATGATAAGTTATAGAGGAAGTATAACAAAAACACCCTCAACCGAACACGTTATTTTGTGATAAAACTGACCTGAATATCTATAAAGATCGTTTTCAATTTATTACTTCTAAGAAATCACACACACACAACACACACACACACACACACACACACACACACACACCACTACTCCTCTCACTCACTTCCTACCTCACCACGTCTTACACTGACTCCAATCAATTATCTACTCATCTACTATCAAAAAAAAACACACACCACCACTACACTACACTTACCAATACAAAAAAAAAAAAAACTATAAAAACACACACACACACACACACACACACACACACACACACACACACACACACACACACACACACACACACACACACACACACACACACACACACACACACACACACACACACACACACACACACACACACACACACACACACACACACACACACACACACACACAACACACACACACACACACACACACACACACACACACACACACACACACACACACACACACACACACACACACAAACACACACACACACACACACACACACACACACACACACACACACACACACACACACACACACACACACAGACACACACAGCACACACAGACACACACAGACACACACAACACACACAGACACACACAGACACACACACACACAGACACACACAACACACACAACACACACAACACACACAGACACACACACACACACAACACACACAGCACACACAACACACACAGACACACACAACACACACACACGACACACACACACAACACACACACACACACACACACAGACACACACAGACACACACAGACACACACAGACACACAGACACACACACACACACAGACACACACGACACACAGGCACACACAGACACACACAACACACACAGACACACACAGACACACACAGACACACACAGACACACACAGACACACACAGACACACACAGACACACACAAACACACACAGACACACAGACACACACAGCACACACAACACGACACAGCACAACACAGACACACACAGACACACACAGACACACACAGACACACACAGACACACACAGACACACACAGACACACACAGACACACACAGACACACAGACACACACACACACACACACACACACACACACACACACACACAGACACACACAACACAAACACAGAACACACACAGACACACACAGACACACACAGACACACAGACACACACAACACACAGACACACACACAGACACAACACAGACACACAGACACACACAGACACACACAGACACACACAGACACACACAGACACACACAGACACACACAGACACACACAGACACACACAGACACACACAGACACACACAGACACACAGACACACAGACACACAAGACACAGACACACACGACACGACACAGACAGACACGGACACAGACACACAGACACAACAGACACACACACGACACACACAACACACACACACACACAACACAACACAAACACAACGACAAACACAACACAAACACACACATACACACACAGAACACACACGACACACACGACACACAGACACACAGAACACAGACACACACGAACACAACAATTTAGAAACACACGAACAGAACAACACAGGACTCGACACGACACAGACACGAGACAAGACACAGCATTGAAACGTCACAGTTACAAACATTCATTCGTATGACACGGATCAGACACACACTAGAACATCTGACACTTTGGGAAAACATACCGGAACGACACGACCTACAAGAGACACAGAACAGAAACATGAATTTCGTACACGACCTACTTCAGGCAGACACACACGAACATAGAATCGGATAAACAGGACACACAAACAGTAGAAACGAAAGAACATAATAACCACAGAACATCCAACACAGTGCCAAACTTAGTATCAAACGGCACGCAGACACAAGTCACTTTTACCTACACACACGTACACGGAAAGATACGTTACAGGACACTAGACACAAGAAGGTACAAAATTCAGAATTCAGCTTTACACTTTATTTTAAATTATTAAATAAACAGAACACGAACAAACACTAGATAGTGTCACACATTCACACACTTTGACAGGACTAGTCATATAGGTATTTGAAACGTCTACGGTTTAAATAATTTCTATTTCGTTATTGTAATGGATTCAATCGCAACTTATGAAAATTCTTGAAACTTTTGGGTAGATATACCCCCAATATCCCCCTGGATACGACACTGACCCTTACAATGATGATAATGAAAGAAAAATAAGTTTTTGTTCGTTAAAGACCCTTCTTTCAGGTCAGGGGTACATTACACATACATAGGAATTTGGTATATAAAATGTGTCCCAATATAATGTTAGATAAAGGGAATAGAATATAATTAGACCAAGGTATACAGGGTGTCTCAGAAACATGTTGCCAAACTTTAGGGGGTTATAAAGGCCGATGAATTAAGTACTTTTGCCTTATAAACGTATGTCCGGAAATGAGTCGTTAAGGCACTAGACGAAGAAGTGTTAAAAAATTGCAGAATGTTCGCATTTACGACTTTTTGTATTTTTTAATATTTATTAAATAAGAAAAACAATAAAACATTATATTAGTTGTTCAAAATTGCGGCCATCGACTTGCTGACATGCGGTCGTACGTCGAACCATTCTTCTTCTGTAGTTACAGGTGTTTCATACACTAATGATTTGAGGTAACTCCAGAAGAAAAAATCGACAGGTGTCAGATCTGGGCTTCGGGCTGGTCAGTTAACAGGTCCACCTCGTCCAATCCACCTCTCAGGAAATTGTAAAGTTAGGTGGTCCCGCACGTTGCGAGTAAAATGCGCCGGAGCTCCGTCGTGCTGATACCACATTCTACGACGAATGTCCAATGGAAAATTTTCAAGCAACTCAGGGAGAACTTCTTGTAGGAATGTTAGGTAGATTTGACCATTTAAACGTGGATGTAGTAGGTACGGTGCAATAATATGATCTCCTACTATGCCAGCCCACACGTTAATAGAGAACTGATACTGGTTAGACTTCTGAAATGTTCCATGAGGATTTTGGTCGCTCCAAATGTGACTATTACGGCTATTGAAGTAACCTTCTCTAGTAAAGCAAGCTTCATCGCTAAATAGAATAACTGAGCTAAAATCGAACTGTCGAGCGCATTTTCCAAATACCAGCGACAAAGTTTACTCTTGGACCGTAATCCCGTTGGGTCAAACTGTGTACTTTTGAAGATGATAAGGGTATAGCAATTGTTCATGAAGTACACGCCATACTGATGCCCTTGTATTTCCACTTTGATTTGCTATTGCTCGCACACTAGTGGAGGGTTTTTCTTCCACTCGTCGCAATACTTCTTCTTCCATCTCCACCGAACGAGCCGTTCTTTGCTGACCCGTACCTCCATTTCGTTTAAAATTTCCTTTTCTCTTAAACGAAGGTGTAATGAAACGAATAATCTGCGAGATGGATGGCGACGATTGGGAAACCGACCAGCGTAGATCCGTGCAGCTTCCTGCTATTGCATCTTGATTCTCCATAAATCAGATGCATATCAGCCATTCCTCAAAACTAAAATGTTCCATAGTAAAGAATTCTTCTTTACTTAAATTATCACTTTAAAATAACAACTATTTGAAATTTACAAAATCAAAGTGACATTCAAAACGTCATTCAAAATTTGAACAATTTTGATAATTGAAGAAAAGTTCTTCTGCTATGAAACATTTCAGTTTTGAGGAAATGGAAAAATGAAATTTTAAACCAAATGTAGGTACAAGTCAGCAAAGAACGACTCGATCAGTGGAGATGGAAGAAAAAACAAAATTTAAAAAAGCTTATCAATGAAGCTTGTTTTACTAGAGACAGTTACTTCAAAGACCGCAATACTCATATTTGGAGCAACCAAAATCGTGTCGATGGCCGCAATTTTGAACAACTAATATAATGTTTTATTGTTTTTCTTATTTAATAAATATTAAAAAATACAAAAAGTCGTAAATGCGAACATTCTGCAATTTTTTAACACTTCTTCGTCTAGTGCCTTAACGACTCATTTCCGGACATACGTTTATAAGGCAAAAGTACTTAATTCATCGGCCTTTATAACCCCCTAAAGTTTGGCAACATGTTTCTGAGACACCCTGTATACAATGATTAGACAAACTTGAAATATATGCTAATCATCTACAGAATATCAACCAGTTGTGTTACAGTAGATTTTCTCTCGAGCTTTCGCTCGGCGGGGAGTCGCTACTAACACTTTCTTTGCATGGAAAATAATACATGATCATCCAATAATAAACTATAATAACAAAATTATTAATTATACATTAGCCATTTAAGTGAAGCAAGTTGAGTTATAAAGGACTTTTATTAAAAACTGGCCGCTACCTTACCTGTTTTCTACATCTCTTTTTCCAATGAATTACACAGTATATTTACCAGCCAGGTATTTTTTTACAATCCCAACATGCTATGTACTGTTTTATAACGACGAATATATTCAGTACTTTACTTGTATTGTTGTCTATTTTGGCAATTAAAGATTCTCCTACACCCTTTAAATCTTTCACTTTTAAACTCGTCATTTCTACATGCGCCGGCAAGTTTAAAAAACGCTGCAGCCTTTACCTAGTGAATCGTTTATACTGTTTACCTTAATCATGAAGTATTGATTGTCATTAGAGGTTAGCATGTAGACGATACGTTTGATAATAACATACATCCAAATATCAAATTCATGATGGAAATTGAGAACAATCACCGATTACCATTTTGGATATTTTGGTAACAAAACATAATAAATTTAGCTGCACCTTGTTCAGAAAGGAAACACATTCGAATTGCTATCTTAATGCTCAGTCACATCACCATCTATCCCAACTACGTAGCATTATTGAGTCTTTTACAATCAGGTCAATTCACTTAACAGATGATAAATTTAGACATAAAGAACAATAATCTATCTAAAATACTACAACAAAATGGGTATCCTTTAAATGTAATTCAACAAATCACTAATAAAGTGATCAAAAGCAATACAAGAGCAAACAATGGAATCGATGAAACTAAGAAGCTACTTACTTTACCATACATAAGAGGTATAACAGATATTATAGCAAACAAATTTTCCAAAACAGAATACCGTATAATTTTTAAACCATATACAACTGTTCAACAATTGATTCCATGTACCCAATGGTTGTCATAGATCTTGCATCGGACAAACTAATAGGAAACTGAGCATAAGAACACAGGAACACAAATTCGCCATTAAACAACATGCTGCTTCCAACTCTTTAGCAACACATCACCTTAAAACTGGACACAATATTGATTATAACAAAATTAAATTAATTGCATCAGCATATACGTTGCAAGAAAGGATTATAAGAGAAGCCATTGAAATTGAGAAACGTCCCTTGGCTTTAAACCAACGTGATGATGGTTCTAGAATATCACCAATATGGAAACCTATAATACGACAAATTAAACCAAATAATAACAATAACCATCTAACACTATCCAACACTCCTCTAAACCCATTCCAAACCAGTACCTTAAATATAGTACCTACAACCCGCAGCAGAACAAAAATATTAAGATCTAGTGATAATCAAGTGATTTGACATATATTCTCAATCAATATTATTTTATAATTTTGATAAAGGTAGTACGAAACGTAGATTATTTATAACAAAGTGTTACTTTAACACACGAGTTTACTTCCTGAAATGTCATCACATTCAAATATATATATATATATATATATATATATATGCTCTATAATGCCCCTTATCTTTAAGTGCTATGGGTTCTATACTTTTACTTATATTGCGCCCTTCTGGTTTGGTAACCCAGCGCGGTTTTATCTTGCCTCGGCTTTGCTCAATCGGGTTTATTTTATAAACGGGGTGTGGTTCGTAGTAATTACTGGATGGGCTTAACACTGCAACCTTAAATAAAATTCGTAAAGCATTTTTAACACGTATATTAGACCAATATTTACAATAAAATAAACGTAACTAATAATATATATGTACGACCGCCCTAGTCCAGGTCCTGGGCTTCACTGGGTGCGTAATCGCTTCTGTGAACAAAAGATAGTCTTTTTAATCTATTCCTTACCTAAGAGGCAAAGTGTAGGTTACGGTCCTGTATGTACGGTAGCGAAGTCGTCAGCCTTGATACCGTTGTTGGTCGAGACGCCAGCGCAATGAACTCGACTCGTTTGAGAAAATCGATATCGTGTTTATACGTTAGTAACTCTGGAGCGCTGAAGCAAGGATGTTTCTCCTGGAAGTAATACACGCGAAATGCACGTATACAAACGCGAGGTATTGGGACGATCTTTCTTTAATTATTACGGGTTTAATTTTGGCAATTAGATTATTTATCTAACTAATTAATTACCGATCTCTGTACTGAGTTTAATTATTTATAATTAATCTAGGGAACAAAATACTTAATATTAAAACTACTCTAATAGGTTTACGTAAAGATAGAAAAATCTACGTACTCTAATTTATTTACAAACGTTCGTGCACCAGGTATTTACGATGGTTCGGTGGACGACAAATTTATCTACTGATTTATACAACAGGTTATGGAGGTACTCTTCTGCGATTCACAGACACTGTATACGGTTATTAAGTACTGGGTGTAGGAAATGTGTGAGTTTCGAGCGGGATTTAGTAATGTCCAGAAGACATAGGCGACGGCCTGTCTTTACTGTATATACTAAGAGAAAGGTCGTAGGTCTTTACAGCCCTGTAACAACCCTTCACCCTCAAGTGGTGACGAGATACGTCGGGGTTACCCTGCGTTTCTCTAGGTATACTTTGGTGGCAGTGACGATGGGATCTACCCTGCGTGACTCTAGGTGTTAGTGTATTTGGTATTACGTCGGGGGTTACCCCTGCGTGCTACTCTAGGTATACTTTGTGTAGTATAACTCCTGGAGCTCAGCCCGGAATTATTTACGGTCTGTAGTGTTTGAGTGTAAATTGTCAGAATGTATAACTTTACAACTTACGTGTCTATCAATAGCAGTACAGAAGTGAACTTTAGGTTGCCCGATCGCGAAGGACTCTTCGTCGGTGAACAACAGGTCGGTGCTTACACGAAGCAAACGGAGCGGCTGCGGCTACTGGTTTCTGGAACGGTCAACGGTACGGTGGCGGCTGCTGGATATCGGCTTAACTTGAATCTACGGAGATTCATTTCCATCTATGCGCGTCGCGAGTTTATAAAGGTGCATCTGTGGGCGGTTTCGCGGCTACCGTGCGGGGGATGCCGTTATGTGATTGGTTAAAATCGTTCTGACGTGCAGAAACTTACGGTTTCTTAGAACTACACGTCAGCAGTGATGAATAAATTATTTGTTGTGCAATATCGCGTAAACTTATGAAATCTTACATACAGGATGGTCCGCACATAATTTATTCTAAAACATATAAGTACAGGACGCTGGTTCTTTACAGCTCTTCGCGCATTATTAGAATCCATATGGGTTTCATTTCTACACTAGCTTGGCTTATTGGATTTTCTGCTAGTGCGATGTATGTGGCTTCTTTGAGTTTTCGACGAGTTGTGTTCTCGTCCTTTGCCACTATCTGTATGTTATCCCATTGGATGCGGTGGTCTTCGTTGCAGACATGTTCGGCGATTTTTGATCTTTCTGTTTCGCCCTTGCGGACGTTGATCTTACGTTCCTGTGTTCTCACTTTGAGTGGTCTACTGCTCTCTCCTACGTATGCTCTGCCGCATTCGCATGGTAGGTTATATACACAATTATTGGAATTCTGATCTTCATTGTATGGTTTGGTTTTGGTTAGTATTCCCCTGAGCGTTCTGGTCGATTTGAAGGCAGTGCGTATTTGGTATTTGCTGCCTATCCTTCGTATTTTGTCTGAGGTACCTTGTATATATGGTATTATCGCTGTATATTTAGGTTCTTCTTTTTCGGTTACCCCTTCCCTGACAATATGCATTAGAACTATATATTTCCAGGTAGAAGACAAATTCTACCAACAAGAGTTTCGGATGGCGATGGGTTCCCCGCTATCACCCGTAGTGAGCAATATATGTATATGGAGGACTTTGAAGACCAAGCGATGACCGAATTCACAGAGAAACCAAGGATGTGGCTTAGATACGTGGACGACACTTTCGTAGTTTGGCAACACGGCAACCATAAGCTAGTTGAATTCCTAGATCATCTAAATAGCCGCGCACCCTCCATAAAATTCACAATGGAATTGGAGTCGGAACAAAAACTGCCATTCCTGGATGTACTTGTACACAGGAATGGCAACACTTTCACGACAAGTGTATACAGGAAACCTACTCACACGGGGAGGAACCTACACTACAACTCCAATCACTACAAAAACGTGAAGTTAGGTGTGGCAAAATGCTTGTACGATAGAGCAAAAACGATATGCTCAAAACAAGAGGACCTGAACAAAGAAAAAGAAAATATCGCTAGAACACTCAAAGAAAATGGCTACCCCGATCTAACAGCTAACCTAAACCGGGAAAGGGTAACGGAAAAAGAAGAACCTAAATATACAGGGATAATACCATATATACAAGGTACCTCAGACAAAATACGAAGGATAGGCAGCAAATACAAGATACACACTGCCTTCAAATCGACCAGAACGCTCAGAGGAATACTAACCAAAACCAAACCATACAATGTAGATCATAATTTCAAGAATTGTGTATATAACCTACCATGCGTATGCGACAGAGCATACATAGGAGAGAGCAGTAGACCACTCAAAGTGAGAACACAGGAACATAAGAAAAACGTCCGCAAGGGCGAAACAGAGAGATCAAGAATCGCCGAACATGTCTGGAACGAAGATCACCGCATCCAATGGGATAACATACAGATAGTGGCAAAGGACGAGAACACAACTCGTCGAAAACTCAAAGAAGCCACATACATCGCACTAGCAGAAAATCCAATAAGCCAAGCTAGTGTAGAAATGAAACCCATATGGATTACAATACTGCGCGAAGAGCTTAAGCGCAATACACCTGCGCAAGGAGTTACTGCGCAACATGCGCAATAAACTTCTGCGCAACCACGAAATGGTGTATATATAATATATATATATATATATATATATATATATATATATATATATGTTCTAAAATATATATTGGATTACTCCGTGGTTCAGTGGCAAAGGTGTCAGACTAGTAAGTGAAAGGTACCAGGTTCAAATCTAAGAGTAGTCAAGTGCTTGGGAAAAATATACATATAACATATGAATTCGACTCAAGCGCGAAAACAGTCCTTCTCAGGACTAAGCCTGATGAAGGAAGCAGAGTCCGCTTCCGAAACGTCGCGCTCAAAAAGCATAAACTATGGAAATAGGCCGATCAACTCCACTAATAGATATATACAGGGTGAATCTTATCTAATCCGCCAAAATTAAAGAAGTACTAGAACTCATCATTCTAAGCAAAAAATTTCATATGTACATGGGTCCGGAAATGCTTCGTTTCCGAGATACAGGGTGTCAAAGTTGAAAAAAGAAATTGCGTTTTCTTCAATATCTTTCGACTGTTTCGAAATAATTTCATGAAATTTCGTATACGGAGGTTTTTTGGGATGGCAAATTCATTGGTCCATTTAGTTGTGGTTTCTAGAGGGCGCCAGCGGCCACCATTTCGACCCATTTAAATCGTTGCAACTTTTTTGTGCTACACTGTATGCCATTTTGGACTAGACAAGTCGATTCTTCCATCTTTTCTGTTAAAAAAAGGTATATTTTAGTGAAGTCGCTAGGAGCAACCCTTTCCGAGAAAAACGCATTTAAAACTCACAATGTTTATTTATTTAAAACTAACTTTTGTAAGGAGCACCAAAATAGCCAACATTAAAAAAAGAAAAAGAAAAGAAATTAATATTAAAAGTAAGCATGTTCTTTTGATAACAACTGTTTAAAATGCCCAAAAAAACCCCGTATACGAAATTTCATGAAATTATTTCGAAACAGTCGAAAGATATTGAAGAAAACGCGATTTCTTTTTTCAACTTTGACACCCTGTATCTCGGAGACGAAACATTTCCGGACCCATGTACATATGAACTTTATTGCTTAGAATGATGAATTCTAGTGCTCCTTTAATTTTGGCGGATTAGATATATATATATATATATATATATATATATATATATATATATATATATATATATATACAGTGAATCTTATCTAATCATAAAATTAAAGTACTAGAACTCATCATTCTAACCAAAAAGTTCATATGTACATGGGTCCGGAAATGTCGTTTCCGAGATACAGGTGTCAAAGTTGAAAAAAATCGCGTTTTCTTCAATATCTTTCGACTGTTTCGAAATAGTTTCATGAAATTTCGTATACGGGTTTTTGGGATGACAAATTCAAATTTGTGATCCATTTAGTTGTGGGTTCTAGAGGCCAGCACATTTCGACCACTTTAAATCTTTGCAACTTTTTTGTGCTACACTGTATGCCATTTTGGACTACAAAAAATCGATTTTCCTGTCATTCTGCTACAAAAAGGTATATCTTAGTGAAGTCGCTAGGAGCAACCCTTTCCGAGAAAAATCCAACATTAAAAAAAGAAAAAGAAAAAAAATTAATATTAAAAGTATACATGTTGTATGTCTAGGCATTCTATCGTATTTAATTATGGATTTTTTATTAAAATTTTATTATCAATGAACGCAAAGAAACAGATAAGTACATAAGTAAACAAGTAAGTTACTTAGTAACAATTAAAAATTCCTATTGATAAACCAGTCAAAAAAATACCCTCCGAAAATGTGAATGCATCATGAGTTTTAAAAGCGTTTTTCTCGGAAAGGGTTTCTCCTAGCGGCATCACTAAGATATACCTTTTTAGAAGAAAAGATAGGAAATCGATTTTCTAGTCCAAAATGGCATACAGTGTAGCAAAAAAAATTGCTACGATTTAAAGGGGTCGAAATCGTTGCTGGCGCCCTCTAGAAACGACAACCAAATGGACCACAAATTTGAATTTGTCATCCCAAAAACCCGTATA
>JARFJB010000903.1:3895000-3940000 GCA_036346205.1 Vesta saturnalis
CAATATCCACAAAAATTAAATGTGTGGACAGGCATTATAAGAGGGCATATCACAGGGCCATTTTTTCTACATGAAACCCTCACCTCTGATCGATATCTTCAACTGCTTCAAACTCATGTCATAACTGCGATCACCACGTCATTCCTGAGTGAAAATTGCGGTATTGACAATAAATTTTTTCTTCAACACGATGGAGCTCCTCCACAACTTGGGAGAATACCTAAATAATATTTTTCGAAACAGGTGGATCGGTAGAAGAGGCTCTATTGAGTAGCCTGCAGATCTCCGAATTTGACACCCTTAGATTTTTGCTGTGGGGTCCTGTAAAAAAATAATGTGTTCAAACAAAGACCACGTAATTTAGAGGATTCAAAGGTGCGAATAACTGCCTAAACGTGCAGAGTACCTGTAGAAGTGTTACTCTGCGCTAGTACGGTGGAATGTAAATGCTGCTTAGGTCATTGCTTGGCAGTCAACGGAGCTCAGTTTGAACATTTGATTTAGTATGGTTCTTTTTTTTGTATTTAGTCTACCTTTGTTACTCTTTAAATATTTAATTTTTTCCCAAATTTTAGTGTTGTGAAATTAATTAATTTAGTTATGATTGAATTGTAATAAATATTTTTTTCTCACTTATTTGTTTTTTAAATTGCAAAATTTTATAACTGAATAGAGAAAAATATGCTTGTTTCAGAATGACAAAAAAAGTATGGGTATCATAAAAGTACAAGTTAGTCACAATAGAAACAAAACAAAATAAGACATCAGCAAATTAAAAAACTCAAAACATGCACCAAACAACATTTATATTGACCATGTTTTTTATAACCTATATATAACTTACCTTTTATTTATTTACCTATTTTCATGTTATTGTGTGCAGTGCAGTCTGTTGACGCTGTCGTTTCAGTAGCATGGACAGAGTAACTGTTTAGTTTGGAAGGGAGTCAAAGATTATTAAAAAAACTCAATAGGAGAGCAGAAAGATCTAATTAAATATTTTATTTCAATGAAAAATAGGAGTAGGATTTGTTTAAAGTATCAAGTATAATTTTATTCCATATTTTGCGCGACGACCTAAAACCTATACGTCTGGGCCCCTACGAATTGATTGTTTTTGTATCTCACAGCATGAGTTATTACTATATTACATTATTTGGTTAGATCGGCCTTTGAGGTCAAGTGCAGGATGTTTAGTTATAGATTATTTATCGTCGGTGTACATAAAATTGAAGGCTTTTATGGAATCCAGCACTTCCTGGTATGACTAGAATTTATTTTATGTAAGTCGCAATTACAGAAAGCTGTTAGTATCAATACAAACTTATTTCCCATAATATACCCTTGCTCAGATCTTAGTATTTACCAAATCTCAAACAAACCGTTTTTTAATAATTTCTCGAATATTACAATTGCCCTAGTACAGTTTCATTTTTTAAATTGCCCTCCTATTTACATAATGACAGTAAATGTTTAACATGTAGCTGTTATTATTCGGTTTATTTCCATAACAATTTACTTAATGAAGGTTACTGTACTCGTGAGTATTGTATACTTTCATTATAAAACAAACACCATTATCAAAGTGTTCATCTAATATCAACATAATCAATAATTTGTGTTTGTAATGTTAATTATACGACTGTAATTAGAATTTTTTGAAATCCATTTTATTTTTACTTAACAGAATATGCTCTATATTAATCCAAAGATCAAAACATTTGATATAGAACACATCTCAAAATCAAAGAAAAAAAACTTGCATAAAATGAAATAAAAAATAATGTTGTATTTAAATTTTAAATTTGTAACGGAGGCAAAGTATTCGAAACCGAAATTAAAAATTGATAGAAACATATTTTTTTTAAGACTAAAGACAGCTTTCTAAGCTAAGTATATTTTGAATGTTTAATTTAAATAAGTCAACTGATGTAATATCATTAGGTAAGTTGTAAAAAATACTTCATTAGTAAGGATTATTTTCAAAAAGTGACAATCTGTACACCAGATGTCCAAAGCGAGTATTATATAAGTATTTCTCGTATGATATTTGTGGACAAGGTGTGAACAAACGTCAAAAATCCTAATTTGTAGATTGAGGCTAAAATTTTGTGCGCTTTAAAAATATCTCTACACGTATCCCTTCTATAGAGTTTAAAAATGCACCTTAGTGCGCGTGTTTTCAGAATAAATAAGTGATGTACAGCATTACTTCTGCACCAACATATTATGCCGTATCAGATGAGTGACTCTAAGTTTAGTCGGTAATAATTTAAAGCAGCATCAGTGTTAGTCCATTTCCCCGCCCCTTTTTGCTGGCGCCATTTTCAACCCCTTGATGTTGTTGACGTATTTATCATCCGCACCCCTTAATAGAGCCATTTTGGTAGTATTAAGAGCCTTTTTGGCAGTCCAGTCTCTGGAGGGTAGGCAAATGCGCGCGCATACAGTGTTCTGATTGGTAGTCCTAAGGCTAAACCAGGGTGAGCGTTCTGATTCGTGGGCTTAAAGACAGGCCCCGCCTACTGGTTTCTAATTGGTTCTTAGACCTCACCCAGCCTCCAGGCTCTGTGCTAAGGCGCTGGATCCTGGTTGGTTGGTTTTGTTTGTGGCGCCATCTGGTAGTGTATTTCTAGGACTGTTTTCTGTAATTGAGGTTGATCGTGGATCCACCTGGCGGTATAGTTTTAAAAGTGCATGCAGGTCCCTGTACTCGTTAGGGCGAGAAATTTGAAATAGTATTCTAATAAGGGAACCCTCATACTAACTTATGGACAGTTGTAGGACTCCTGAAATAGTATCCTAATAAGGGGGCCTCATAGTAACTCATAAGACAGGTATAAGAACTTGTGTAAGGGCTCCTTGTCGCAGCCCCTTTGGCGAGAAATTTGAAATAGTATCCTAATAAGGGAGCCTTCATACTATATCATAAGACAGGAATAGGTTTCCGGAACTTGTTCTCAAGTCTTCGCCTCTTGGCTGTCCCCTGATTGTTCGTGACGCCAACTACAGGTGTATTTTTAAAACAAAGTAATCCTTTCTGTAATAGAGTAGAGATTGATCATGGCTCTATCTAGTAGTACATTTTAAAAAGTATATTCAACTGTTAGGGTTGAAAATTGATAATGGTATGAGGTCCGCATACTACAACGTTACGACTTGTCACAAAGCCCCACTGCGGCACCCCCCTTGTTTGTGTGTGTGTGTGTGTGTGTGTGTGTGTGTGTGTGTGTCTGTGTCTGCGTCTGCGTCTGCGTCTGCGTCTGCGTCTGCGTCTGCGTCTGCGTCTGCGTCTGCGTTTGCGTCTGCGTCTGCGCCTGCGTCTGCGTCTGCGTCTGCGTATGCGTCTGCGTCTGCGTCTGCGTCTGTGTCTGCGTCTGCGTCTGCGTCTGCGTCCGTGTCTGTGTCCGTGTCCGTGTCCGTGTCCGTGTCCGTGTCCGTGTCCGTGTCCGTGTCCGTGTCCGTGTCCGTGTCCGTGTCCGTATCCGTGTTCGTATCCGTGTTCGTGTCCGTGTCCGTGACTGTCTGTGTCAGTGTCCGTGTCCGTGTCCGTGTCCGTGTCCGTGTCCGTGTCCGTGTCCGTGTCCGTGTCCGTGTCCGTATCCGTGTCCGTGTCCGTGTCCGTGTTCGCGTCCGTGTCCGTGTCCGTGTCCGTGACTGTCTGTGTCTGTGCCTGTGTCTGTGCCTGTGTCTGTGTCTGTGTCTGTGTCTGTGTCTGTGTCTGTGTCTGTGTCTGTGTCTGTGTCTGTGTCTGTGTCTGTGTCTGTGTCTGTGTCTGTGTCTGTGTCTGTGTCTGTGTCTGTGTCTGTGTCTGTGTCTGTGTCTGTGTCTGTGTCTGTGTCTGTGTCTGTGTCTGTGTCTGTGTCTGTGTCTGTGTCTGTGTCTGTGTCTGTGTCTGTGTCTGTGTCTGTGTCTGTGTCTGTGTCTGTGTCTGTGTCTGTGTCTGTCTGTGTCTGTCTGTGTCTGTCTGTGTCTGTGTCTGTGTCGGTGTCTGTGCCTGTGTCTTTGTCTGTGTCCGTGTCCGTGTCCGTGTCTGAGACTGTGTGTGTGTGTGTGTGTGTGTGTGTCTGTGTGTGCGTGTGCGTGTGCGTGTGCGTGTGAGTGTCTGTGTCTGTGTCTGTGTCTGTGTCTGTTCCTGTGTCTGTGTCTGTGTCTATGTCTGTGCCTGTGTCTGTGTCTGTGTCTGTGTCTGTATCCGTGTCCGTGTCCGTGTCCGTGTCCGTGTCCGTGTCCGTGTCCGTGTGCGTGTCCGTGTCCATGTCCGTGTCCGTATCCATGTCCGTGTCCGTGCCCGTGTTCGTGTCCGTGTCCGTGTCCGTGTCCGTGTCCGTGTCTGTTGATCAGTGCCCGCTGCTGCTGATGCAATCTTTGGTACAAGGTCCACTTTCCGTGCACGTGATGATTCGATTCAAAAACGGGTCGTTTTGGTTGCGCAAAAACAAAGAAGAACAAACCTCAATACGTGACAATTGCTGCCGATCGTTCAAATTGTGGGGCACTCACTTTTCAAGCTTTTCAACTTTCCAATGTGTTTTAAGTCATCTGCAACAGCAGTGTGACTGACGTCTAGTTCTCCCGCAATCCCACGAACCGTTTGTGATGTATCAGCTTCCACCAGGGTCTTCAAATCGCTGTCCTGGGTTACTGTAGGTCGACCGCTACAGAGTGCACCTACAAGGCTGAAATCTCCGGGACGAAATTTCTTGAACCATTATTGCATGGTACTTTCTTCTATACTATTAGGCCCCCACACTTGGCTAATTTGTCGAACTGTCTCGGGTGCGGATTGTCCAAATTTGAAGTTAAAATAAAATATCACTCGAAATTACTCCTTCGACATTATTCAATTTGTCTGAAAAAATATACAATTATTAAACACAGAAAAAAAACAAATCATACCATCAAATAGAGCGAAAAATTCTGTACAAGATATACTGTTAAAACGCAAATTAAGTTGAATATTTATTCAGTAACAGACGAACGAAAAACAGTAACACAAAACCCTGAGAACTTTCCTGTCTAAGTTTAAAGGAAAACAATAGACTTATCTCGATATTAAAAAGATGAGAAGGATAAAGATAAAATATACAGCTGATTTTTAAATAGTTTGTTAAATTCTATGTAATAATAAAATCCATTTAGCGGAAGTTTAGTTAATTAGCATTGTTATTTACAAAATGGAAATGTACGATTTCGTAATTGAATATAAACAAAAATTGCACAGATGTTTCTCGAAAACATTCATTACGTAAAATAACAGGTCTCTGTAAATACGTCAAACAAGTAAGAAAAACTGTGGAGTCTCATCTAATGGAATATTTTTAAAACTATAAACTAACAGACAACTGCAAATACATCAAACAAACAAGAAAAACAGCCGAGTCTCATGTAATGAATGAAATTTTTGAAATGACCCTGTATTATTTGTGTGAAATTTGAAATAAAAAATAGGGCATTAGCTATCGCAAGAGAAATTAGTTAGTTAGAAGTATAGTGAATAAGTACATTACGTAAGGTGTTATAATTAAAATATTTTAGATACAAAACCTGTCTTATCAGAAACACCTCTGTCAAAAAGGGCCATAGATTTATAAACAAGTCCGAACGTCGTAAGTTCTTATTGAAAATGGAAAAAAGGCTTAGGGTCAAATAAGTAGGCCTACTTTCATTTCTAATTTTGATAATACACTTGCGATTTGGAACTAATACAGATTTCATCCCGTAAGACAACTATAGGACAACGTGTTTTATTTTACCCAATGTTCGTCATTATCATTACACGATCATAATAATAAATATCACGCAAATTAACGTGTGGTACCATTTCCGAGTTTTGATTAAAGCGATAAAAGTACGTTTTATAGTTAAATCACTAAAAACGCCAATACAATGTTAAATTAGTAAAAATGCCTAAACAATAACAAATATAACCAAGCTTGAAATCAGGTTTCTATATTATTTTACATATAAGGTCTGTTTTATCAGAAATATCTCTGTCAAAAAAGGGCCTTAGATTTATAATCAAGTTAAGTATGCCGGCCACTTATTAGAACACTATTTCAAATTTCAAGTTTTTACCGATAAGGGGCCCTCACACTACCTTATCAGACAATTTGACATACAAGGTTTCTCTTGTCAGAAATATCTCTGTCAAAAAGGGAAAAGCTACTAGTAGTGGACCATGCCAAATTAAAAACCGACGAACCACAAAATGCCATTATAGACTATTCACTTTAGTTAGATTTCAACAACAGACTTCTCAGGTATCATACACTTAATATTTGGTAACTTGAGTCGCAATGTTACAGAACAAATTCCATAGTTTTCACTTAACGTACATTGATAAGTCAAGGCCGGTTAGATAATTAATGACCCTCGTTTATATTAAAGTGAATAAAGTAGCATAAGCTTTTTAATGCCAGTTCTTCTACAATAGATTTTGCTTCCTAAAACTGATGGTTTTCGAGTTTATTCGACTTTTTTGAAAAATTTCCTGGAAAATAAACATTTCGAATTGCTTATTACAAAATTAAGTGTTATTAGTTTATTTTAAACAATTCCACTTTGAGATGAACTGGATTTAATATTTATCAAATACTCATGGATTAAAAATCAAACCTATATTTTCGTTTAGTTCTTAGTTATAGGCAAATAAGTAAAAGTGAGTGTTTATATGAACAAATTGATCAAAGCTTGTATTGGGTATCCTTAGACGGTTGTGAATCAGACACTAATCAAACCACTATTAATTTTAATGAGGACTCAAAAGTGAAACCTGGTTGTCAATCGATTTTATATAGGTTTATTTTTTCTATTACTCTTCATTACACTAAATGCCAAATTCCATTAGAAATTTATCAGTATTGTAATACAAGAACTAACCAAGAAAGTTTTGAATATAAACATATTCAAAACTATAAGTAAAGCATTAGGAGTAACTGGGTGGCAAGGGTGACATTAAACAATGCCTTTGACTTATTCATCTAAATGGTCTCGAACCTGTCCCCTGAATAATGAACGGGTATACCGTGTTTTATGTATTATAATGAAGAAAATTTTAGGTGTAAGTAATCCATTTGTACAACACGTTACTTCGTCTGTTGCTAAAACTCATTCAGATTTTTTTTGCTCAATTACAGAAAGATACATTCTGTAAAAGCTAACATTTTCAGTTTCGGACTATATATATATATATATATATATATATATATATATATATATATATATATTGCCGTTTCCTTCCTACATGTGTAATTTAAACAAGTAAAGCAAGAACGTGCATTAGTTATCTGAATTAAGAAAAGAATTACACTATACATTTGAAAGTATTTGTCATAACCCTCAAGTTAGAAAGAAAAAAAAAATAAAGTAACCATGCGTTTTCTTAAACACATTTCGAACTTTAACAAACAAATTTTTAATGACATTGCAGAAGTTCTAAAACATTTTCGACGAGTTTTAGTACAATCGTCAGTGTTTGTTTAATTGAAGAAATAATTATTTCACTTAGCATAAATTAAGTGATATAAAAACGCAACAGAAATAGGTTTATTTAGCAAATAAAGTACTGCATAAAATAGTATATTAAAGTATAAGTTGATAAAAACGTCTTTAAAACACTCGCGATTTTTCGATTTTTTCGAAACAGAGTAAGTGTTTTAAAGACCAGTTACCCACAAAATACTTTACGCTATTTTTTTTATTGGTGCCCCTTGAAATCATAAATACTAGTACTATTATTACAAAAAATGGAAATAAGAACTAATAATATAAAATATGTAAATAAAAATTAATAAATCTAACAATACTAACTGTACTTTCTATTTTGATTTATACAATTAAAAGTGTTAAATAGTGTTTAAATAAAGATTTTGAATTTGTTAGTAATATTTTATTTGCCGTTACAAGGTACTCCTGTCAGATCAATAATCAAAAAATTGTTATTTAGACTTCACGTTTCTTGAGTTGTTGATGTTGCCATGGTAACTTTAAAAAACGCGCGGTTTTAAAAGTTCCGGCTAAGGCGTGCTTTAAATAGGTAAAATGGGGCACCAATAAAAAAAACTTCTTTTAATTGTAAAATATGATTAACGCAGGAATGTACCTAATTTGTAGGAAGCTGATCATTGATTGTTTGTCATCAGTACTTGTGATCTATAGATTTATTGTTGGTTAGTTAGTCGTTAGACGTTATCGTTAGAGTGAGGGAGTTGTTCTGAATTGTGAAAATCTTTATACTAAATGCCCGGGAAATGTTTAAATAAGAGGTGCCATGAACTTATTATTAATGTGTATAACTACTTTAAAAAAGAAAAAGATAATTTTGGTCCTGTACGTGCTGTTGAAGTTGCAAAAGAACGAGCAGCGGAAGCACTACAAATTAGTCTTCCGAAATTAAGATGTGTGATTAACAGAACGGGAGAAAGAAAAAAAAAAGTTCTCGTAGAAAGGCAAAAAGTGACATGCCCGAGGGTTTACAATGCAAAATCGGGAAAACAGTATACCGTATGTATGCTGATAAAAAGCCAGTAACCTTGACTACATTACAAAGTACCCTAGCAGATAAGGAATTACTAACTGCATCTCGACCTACCATAGCTGAAATTTTAAATACCTTGGGATTTAAATATAAAAAGAGTTGTAATCGAAGAGCACTTTGCGAAAAAACCAAGATCGCCACATCGCGTGTTTCATTTTTAAGAGAATATGTAAAAGATATGGAATCCGCGTGTTAGATTTTACAGACTATAGTTTGATTATCCTTCAACGGTATTGCATCAGGTGGTAACTTTTCTTCTCTTCTATTGTTTGTCTCTTCTTTTTGTCAGTATTCTTGACTTTGTGTTGTCTTTCATTTTGGTCATTGTTCGCCTACTATCGTTTGTATTTTCTTGTATTCTTTGGCCTTTTATTTCTTCTCTTTCCGGTTCTTTTCGTTTTGTATAACCTTTAGCTAGAGTATTTCCGCCCATTCAAATGTACTCGGGCTGTTTAATTTTTACTTGTCTAATTATACTTCTTATTATGTCAATTTTTGCTTTTATGGCTATTGTATGGTATGCATTTCATATCCGCTACATTTACGTATTTTTCATGTTTTACTTGTTTTGTCCACTTTTCGCTGATCTAAGTTAGTGTTAAAACAATTTTATACTGTTATTTATGTTGTTAATTTCTAATATGCACCTGTTTTCCCATCATTTGTTATTATTGTTTCAAGATATTCGGATATTGTCACTTTCTCCAGTTTTGTTTTTACTGATTAATTTGCATCCTCCTTTTTCTGTTTATTTACTTTATGTATTCATGATACTTTGCATATTAGCTTTGTGCCGACTATTGTCACTATACAGGGTGATTCATGAGGAAAATCAAACATTTTAAGGACATGTCCAGGAGATCAAAGTAAGCACAATAAACTCATATGTTCTAGTCCGATTTTTGTTTGTTTCAGAGATACTAATTGTAATTTAAAACTGAAGAAATAGTTATTACAAACCTAAAAAAAGAAAACAAATAAAAAGTGAATCAAGTTAACTTTGATAATCTTGTCCCAAATGACAATTTGAAACACATAGTAGGCAAGTGTCTTAAAAACTGACTGCTAATGTTACAAGATTATCAAAATGCCTCCTAAATTTGGTCATAAAGTGTATGCAAATGTGATGTTCGTTTATGGTTTCTGCAATGGTAATACTGTTCGTGCAATAGAGGAGTATAGACGTCGTTTTCCACATCGAAAAGTTCATAACAGACAAGCGCTTTTAGACATGCTCGCGAAACTGGCATGTTTCCACGTGCAAGTATTGTTTCTAAAAGGCAGTTAGTGCTTGGTTTGGGACTTGGAGAAGATATTGTGGTTGTTGTAGACAGTAATCTAGTTGGTTTTGTATTAACGTATGGTGCTACAATTATAAATGATCAGCTCTTCGGTCCTTTTGTATTGGATAGGCGGCTTTCTGGGGATAATTATTTACATTTTTTAGAAGATCATTTAGAGGATATATTGGACAAAGTTCCTTTGAATATTCGACCACGCATTATCTTCCAACCTGATGGAGCGCTCCTCATTTTTCAAATAATGTTAAAAATTTTCTGAATACCCATTTCGGCGATCACTGGATTGGCAGAGTTGGCCCGCACCCTTGGCCACCGAGATCACCGGATCTCACTCCTCTAGATTTTTATCTTTGGGGATGGATGAAGTCGTTGGTTTATGTTACGAAAGTGGACACAAGGGATGGGTTACTAGATCACATTGTAAATGCTGCAGCGTACATTATAGCGAATCGAAGTGGGAGGTGATGTTTTCTACAATTTGTTATGAATTAATGCTATTTGTTTATATTATTTGTTTTTTTTTTTTAGTTTTGTAATAAATATTTCTTCAGTTTTAATTAATCAAAGTATCTCTAAAACAAACAAAAATCGGACTAGAATATATGAGCGTATTTTGCTTATTTTGGCCTCCTGTACATGTCCTTAAAATATTTCAAATTTCCTCCTGAATCGCCCTGTATAGTGATAATAGCCGGCACAAAGGTAATATGCAAAATATCATAAATACATAAAGTATATAAACACGAAAAGGGGGGGGGTTGCAGATTAATGCCATTAAAAACAAAAACTGGAAACAGTGATAACATCCGAATATCTTCTATATTGAACTCGAAAGGCTATCTTTTTTTCTATTTTTTTCTTATTTACGTCTTGAGTGTTGCTTGCCTACACAACCTGTGTTTTAGATATTTTGTTATTTTGACTTTTTCCAACGTAATGTATAATACCACTTTCCAATTTCTTCTAGATTATATTCCTTAATGTAAATATATTGTCAGTTATACGAAAATGATAAATTTCACGACTAACGTCATAATGAAAATACTTAATTCTTTCTGCCAAGATAGTTGTTTTTCCTCTAATTCATGCTATATTTGTTCTCGTCATCTCTAGTATATGTCTTGAACACAGCATGTAACAGGCATATTGCTCTAGATGCGTTACCATCTGTTCCTTATATATTCCTATTCTACAGGGGTGAATTTTTATCCCCCATGTATTTTTAAGGATATATGTCGACTTTTATCTACCAATATTTGTGACATTTGCCAATAGTGAAACCGTTAAGAAAATCTTGATATAATTGTCCCGTTGATATACTGTCTACATAAATTTGGATAAAAATCAGCAAAAATGGCAAAAGCAGAAATTTTTTTTCTTTTGCCTTTGATGATTTGGTTGATATTCCTAAATGATCACCTATCATTTAAAATTTTTTTTTGTGTTAAAGTTTCAACCGAAGGACAATATATTTGTTGAATAGCTTACAGTAATCAGTTAAAATAGTTTGAATACAGGGGTACACAACTTAAAAATTTAAAATAATGCTTTGGTTGGTATTCTCACATGTGACAAATAACTACAGTTGCTTCGCAGTGTCATAATTAGGTACTAACATTATTATACCAAACAATAATATTTGCCATTATTGTAATAGTAAAACAATGCCGTCTTTTCACTTTGTGTATTCAGCAATAGAATTCGTATGATTTAATACGCTTAATACCTTTCTTGTGTTAATTTTATTCATCCCATCAAATTTTAAAATGGTTGTCAATTATTTTGATGTACGCCTTATTCTTTTCTCGTAACTACTACTCTTTGTATACTATCTATTTAATTGTTAAAAAGTACTTATATTATTTATATAACAATAAGCTCATTACCATTGTAACTGTTTTTCTCTTATTTTAGGATATCTCACAACAAAAAATTATGTTTGTAAAATTATAGCGTTAAAAATTAAGGATTAAAGGTTAAAGTAGAATTACGCATATGTGATGTGTGAATATTACCATATTATTACCATATTAATGACCGTAAAGTTACTATATATCTCTATACTAGCCGTATCCATCGCACGTTGCCGCAATCTCAGAATGGGGGGGGAAGGATATTAACATGTTGTGATACACGTGTCTCATAATTTTAATTGACCCATAGAATAAAAAGTTTCACAAAACAAATCAACCCCCCCATTTCGCCCTCTTAGGAGTGGAATTTCGAAAAACCCTTTCTTAGTGGATACCTACACTTCACAAACAACACACCGTGGATCGATAAATCTCGATCGATGCAGCTGTTAAATGACATTTGCGGCGAGCGAACTGTGAAACGCGTTTAAATAGTCGTTAAGTTTGTTGAAACTTTCCAATTTTCTACGCAATTTTTCTTTCTGTAAGATCCTTCTACAAAGTACTATAAAACTTAAATAAAAAAATCAATCAAATCTGTAAAGTCGTTCTCAAGTTATAGCGTGACCAAGGAAAATAGGCATTCATTTTTATATATGTAGAAGATGTACTTATTACTGTTACGTAATTATCTCACAAATTGAAATTAGGATCCTTAGGCAGATCTGTAACATTTAAGAAAGAAAAACCTTGCGATATTTGTATGGAATTGTATGGAAAGTAAGCTATTTTCGTAAAAAAAATTCTTGGCCAGTTTTCAACGGACTTACACGTTTTCAACGTGTGTCTATAGCTACTATTACTTAAAATATACGGATAGGATTTTAACGAAACTTTATACTTACAGTTATCTTTAACATATCTGGCTTCTTTCACATTTCGTTTAACATGGGTTTATAAATACAGATACTTTATAGAGGCAGACTTTGTGGATATATCAAAAACTGGCCTTTTTTAAAGATAATTTAATTCTATATAAATTATCTTAACGAAATGTTTTAATAGGGTGCTAAATAAGTCCTTAAAAGCAATCTTCTCAATATGGAAAAATGCAGTTTTTCAATTCATGCTTTGCACACCTGTTGAAATATACAGCTTAACGTTTGATGCATTCGTAAACTGCTCTGCTAAATGTACTATATTAACGCGTTGGAGTGTGTGTAATCACTCGAAAGAACTTAATTACACTTCTAAACAGACTGTTACATTTGTAAGATTGTTGAATTGATTGGGATATAAGGAAGAAACAATAGTACATTTTGTATATACCATGCAGTCAAATATAATGAGAAACTAAAATGAATCGTTCTCAAACTTGTAAAGTGCACGTTTAAATCGTCTGTAGGTGAGTTTAAGATGTCCTGTTATTCGCCGTGATAGGTAGTCCTTGTTGAACAAGTGTTCTGACTTTCTTCGTGAGGACTAGTAAGTATCGTTTGCATGAACAATGGTCTGTAGTTTTAACGTGTCGTCTGTAGATTTGAAACCATCTTCCATGTGATGTATGTCTGTGATGTGTGTTAGTGTGTGTGGTGTGTGTGTGTGAGTGTGTGTCTGTGTGTGTAGTGTCGTGTATGTGTGTTGATGTGTATGCTGTAGTATGTGTGTAGTGTGTGTGTGTGTGTGTGTGTTGTTGTGTGTGTGTGTAGTTGTGTCGTGTGTGTGTGTGTGTGTGTGTGTGTGTGTGTGTGTGTGTGTGTGTGTGTGTGTGTGTGGTGTGTGCTGTGCGTGCGTGCGTTCGTAGTGCGTTGCGTGCGTATGCGTTGCGTGCGTGCGTTGCTATGTAGTTGCGTGGTGCGTATGCGTGCGTGCGTGCGTGCGTGCGTGTGCGTGTGCGTGCGTGTGCGTGGTGTGCGTGTGCGTGTGCGTGTGCGTGTGCGTGTGCGTGTGCGTGTGCGTGTGCGTGCGCGTGCGCGTGCGTGCGGTGGCGTGTGCGTGTGCGGTGCGTGTGCGTGTGCGTGTGCGTGCGTGGCGTGTGCGTGTGCGTGTGCGTTGCGTTGCGTTGCGTGTGCGTTGCGTGCGTGCGTTGCGTGTGCGTGTGCGTTGCGTGTGCGTGTGCGTGTGCGCTGTGCGTGTGCGTGTTCGTGGCGTGTGCGTTGCGTTGCGTGTGCGTTGCGTTCGTTGCGTGTGCGTGTGCGTGTGCGTGTGCGTGTTCGTGTGCGTGTGCGTGTGTGTGCGTATGCGTTGCGTGTGCGTGCGTGTCGTTGCGTGCGTTGCGTTGCGTTGTGCGTTGGTGTGTTGTGTGTGTGTGTGTGTGTGTGTGTGTGTGTGTGTGTGTGTGTTATGTGTGTGTGCGTGGGCGCGTGCGTGCGTGTAGGTGTGTGTATAACAATTTTAAGGTCAGTTTATGTAAGACGTCCTATCTTTAAAATTTACCAGTTTCGAATTATTTAGCAAAATTAAAAAAAATATTTAATTTCTATTTTGATCAAGTTCCCCGGCTACATGTTGACATGGAGACAAAGAAAAACATTTGTTTATTCTTGTTAATGTTTTTTTCGGAACATATCATAAATGTCATAGTTGTTTGTAAGTGGACACGTAGTATTACATTGTACGTTGGTTATTTCTTATTTTTGTTCAATCCAAAGACATTTTTTAAATGTCTCTTACACAATATTTAAAGTTGTTCATTATTATCCACTTGGTGAGTAGTTACGCACTCGTTTTGCTTATTTTATTTTTATCTCATATTAATATTTGTAGTTTTAACTAAATACAGATGAATTTCGAAAATCAAAGGATTTATTTAGAAAAACTTAAGGCAAGGTTTATTAGAACAGGCATTGTGAATTATGAACAATGTGAAAGGACGAAGATCAATTGAATGTTGTGTTGTCTACAATTTCAAAGCCTTCTTCCAGTTCGGCAACAATATCCAAGGAAACCAATATACCCCGACATACCGTTAATAAAGTTTTAAAGAGGAACATGTGTCATGACTACAGCATATCCTTCCATCAAGAGGTGTTGGTTCCTGATATGGAGATCATTTTGCCAATTGTGGTTGGAAATGGAAAGATTAACACCTAACTTTTTCCAAAATGTATTATTAATACTCCGACGAGTCAAATTTCACTCAGAGTAGTTGCCCAAACCGTCATAACCCAAAAATAGTAGGATTTGTTAATTCGCACCGACAGTGGACTGTAAACGTTTGGGGTGGTATTATGGGCGATTTTATAGTTGGGCCACATTTCTTTAACGGGCGTTTGAACGGTGTTGAATATTTGTATTTTTTGCAAAATGATTTGCCCCAACTTTTGCAAAACGATCCTGTCGTTTTAACGCAAAATATGTGGCTACAGCATGACGGTGCTCCTCCGCACTTTACCTTAAATGTCAGAGACTAACTAAATCAAGAATTTGAAGGTAGATGGATAGACCGTGGCAGTCACGTTTCTTGGTCGCCTAGATCGCCAGACTTAACAAAATTAGGTTTTTTCTATAGGATCAGTAAAAAACGTGGTATATCAAACTTCTCCGACTACTGCAGAAGATATAAAGCTATGAATACCTCATTTGTCTAAAAATATATGCATTGATTGCACGTTCTTTGGATTAAATTTTTTAATTTTGCCGAATGATTCGAAAACGGTAAATTTTAAAGATAGCACACCTTACATAAACTGACCTTAAAATTTGACGATAAAACCGAAAACGGTATAAAAATTAGGGTACCTATTCGATTTGAAATAAGCAATTTATTGAGGTCTGTAGTCATGCAACGTCGGATAAATATTTCAGGGGTTGTAGCGGACCTTTTTTTTTAAATTAAAATACGTCAAAACGGAGCATATTATGGCTCAGAATACCGATTCTGAAATTCCCTGATGTCAGGGTACCACACCAATTTTTGTCAAAATTTTCATATTTTTCCAAATAACTCGAAAACGGCAAATTTTTAAGATAAAACATCTTACATAAATTATCTTTAAAATTTGACGATAAATCTGAATATGGAGAAATATTGGGAGGTTCTATTTAATAAAACATAATTTCTTACTACCACACGTTTATGACGCACTCCTTACATTGGAAAATAATTTTAAAATATGCACCTCCTCAAAGTTTGATAGGAAACATTTCCTTCTAAAACTACTAATGAGCAACCCTGTATATCAAATATAAATAAGTTAAAAATATTGGTAACCCAGATTCTTAACTTTTGCCCTTATTTTGCTAATACACCACCAACGAGGCATAAGAAAGTTATGCGCTTTGCGCATGAGATGTTTTAGGATTCTTAATGGGTTAACGGTCTAGAAAATATAACTGGAGCTGATATCACTGCAACAACTACGTTTGTGGCATTTTCCTCTATTTTGAGTTAAAATAACTCTTCGGTATGGGTATAAAAATTATAAAATTGTTGTATTATTGACCAAGGTTTTAAATATTTTGACTCTGAATTGTCGTCTAGAAAGGTTAATATTGCAAGAGAAACGTATTTTGGAAGGCAATCCTCCAAAATTCCTTTCCCTTGGAATATTCGCATTTTTATTAGCAAAAGAAAGTAACATTTTAACATATCAACTTTGATAATAATACATAATTTAAATTGTCTAATTTGAAACTCCAAAATATTACAATTTAAAAATAACGAAAACTATTTCGAATTAAATAACACAAAAAGTTGAAAATACTTATCCACTTCCAGATATTCAGAACTCAAAACTCAAAATATACAATTGTGCGCATACCAGAATTATCCACTTTAAAAAATTGTAGTACATTTATAACAAGAATCAAATTATATGCCAGTAAAACAAACATAATTTGCAATTTATTATTTTAAAATTAGCGTTGCAATAACGTGACCCCATAGTTGTATGTATGCATTAGTATAGTATACTCTTCAAACGTCTTTAAAGAAAACTAGGTGAATGCTAGTGCATTACAGGACTTTCTTGCAAGATACTAAAAAATATATGGGGTGTTTTATATCTTTGAAATATTCAGCTGTTTTAGAAATGTTTAATAAAACCCAAAAACTGGCCCTAATAAACCCCTCCGCTCAGAGACATCCAGACATCATGGCGATCTTGACGAAATTTGGCCAAAAGTTGTAAAATGAGCTAATAAGTCGATTTAGCGATAGCGAAAAAGAAATTGATTGCATAACCGTCTATACCATTATATGTATATGTAAGTTGGAAGGTAAAAATAGATATCTCCCTTATCTTTCAAGATAAGTATCATGTAAAAGCAAATATCGCTCCCTTTCAAATAAAGTAAGAATATGTGTATGTTACATCAGCAATACGAGGAATGTTTTCAATTTCCGGAAAAACCGTAAGTAGTGATTTCATCAGGATAATATCATTTCATTAGCGCAAATGAACAAAATTTATTTCCAAAATCCCAAGTTTGTAACCAAAATCGTTAGAAAAGTATAACACTATCAATATTAAATATTTGAAAGCTCATATATCCTATACTATAGCGCGTCCAAACCTTCAATTCAGTATGGGGCTTAGGGAAAAACAGTGCAGGGTTGCCAAACTTATTATGTCAATAGATTACTGCACCTATAATACTACGGTTATAATAATACTATATCTACGGTACAAAAGACACAATTTCTAACCTCAAAATGAATAAAAATATCTGCAATGCAATACAAATTTAGATAAATATGCAATGAACTTATGAATATACCGCAAAAAAGACTACCCTTAATCTATACAAATCGAATCTTTGAACTGCATTTTTTAGAAAAGCGAAGTAGGCGTATGTATTGCAGAGGTACTTTACATGGCAATATGATGGGTTAGATTACCCTATAGTTGGGATTGTGAGAGAAGCTCTATAAGCAACAGCGTGAGCAAATGGTAACTTGATCCTTTGCCTGTGAAAGGGGTTTGGAGTATATAAACAAAATAACAATTTTATCAAAATTTGATTATAGCTGCATCATTTATTTCCATTGTAATTTAATATAGGAAGTGTGGATGTTAAATAACCACACTGACATTGTAAAACATTTTATTTTGATTTAATAGCAACACCTCGTATTTTAGTAAATTTGTTTGTTTTTCATTACAGTTTAATCGCTTGAATCGATTTCTAGGTCTTTCTATGACTTATATAATGTTCCCAATTTTCAATTGTCACTTTTTCGAAACCAAATTTTATTAATTCCTCCATGTCTTTAACGTTAAAAGTCTTGTTATTCATTTTAATATGATGTTCGACTTGTGTCCACGCCATTTCTATTGGGTTTAATTCGCAGTGGTGAGGAGGCGAACGAAGAACATCGCGACCTCTTTCTTGTGCCATAAAATCAAGTTTATTGTTGTCATATAGATGCCTCGCTTATGCTACAGTAACCATAAGGTCTCGCTTCAACATGTTATCTTCAATGGGCATTTCTTTCTTACTAGGCCAATCTACAATTTGTTCCTATTGTCACGCCATTGTTGGAATCTTCTCTACCTTCTTGCTGTGATAAGGAGCATTGTCAATAACGATAATTGAATTTGGTGGTATATTTGGAATGACTTGATTGATAAACCACTTCTCATAAATGTCTGCATCCATTTCATTGTACACATCGGCTGTGTTTGTTTTACAGAGGAAAGTAAATTCCGCACCAGGAATAAAACCATTATCGCTACCAGCATGAATTAAGGCAAATCGGGGTCCAAGACCACTTGGTGATTTTAAATCTGTACTGAGCCCTTGAACGAATGCCTCCCGACTACTTTCAATAGAGGTGTCACGCCATGCCTTACTAACTGTGTGCCCCACGTTAACCCACGATTCATCGGTGTATATAATATATTTACCTAAAAAGTGAACATTGTTAATTATGCGAAACACGACATTATTTTATAAACATGTAATTAGAGATCGAATAAAAAGACTAAGTACCTTCTTCTCGGAACTTTCTGATGCATCTTAAGTATTTATGATTCCGTCTTATAATGTCATCACGTTTAACCAGCATCCTCTTACGTCTCATCTTTTGAAAATCAAAACCCCCTATCTTTCAAGAGGTTGAATAGTGTAGTGCGTTTAAAACTTGGTAGATCATCATCACCATTGATGGAAGAAAGGATACTATTCACCGTTGGTGGAATGCTTTCCATGAAAAAATTGTGCACTTTACGACGAATAATTGACTGTATATTCTGGTCATATCCATGAAGACGATCATTGAGCTGTGCGTTTTTTCGGACTAGCTACTGCTTCGGTTTGGTCTTCCTTTTTGATGTGCAACATAAAGCTTTACTGGCTTCTGTAACAGCTGCACTAAAGTTCATTGTAGCCAAGACATAATTAAGTACATTCATAAGGAGGCATTTCTCCTTACGGCTGAAGTGTTTTCTACTATATCGTTTTATGTTTGCAGGACCACATTCAGCTTCCACCTCCATATGATACAAAATCCAACAAAATAACCTCAATCATACAATTATATAAATTATTATTATAGCTTAATTCAATAAATAATAATAAATATTGTAGAAGAAGCAAACAATAAATTTGACAGTACACGGACTTGATATTGACTTGTTATTAAATTACAGTTTACGTTTGATAACATCGCTATGAAGAACAAGGATACTGTTATTTAGAAATGACTCAAGATAGTAAAAGAGAGAGTCACTCGCATCTTTCTGGAAATAAAGGGTATTGGGATCTACGTCAAACCGCTTTATTTCTTCAATTGTAAAAGTTTGTAACATTGCGACATTCCGAATTTACCACACCAGATGGTAATTTGAGGTGAATGTAAAGGTTTCTGGTGGATGGTCTGTTCAGTATCTCATATTTTGTTTATTTACAAGTTTCAAACTTCGAAGGTGTTAAGTTTTTGAGTCACTTGAATTCTATAATGAACGCCGAGAAAGATTCAGGTCTCTAGTCTATTTACGAGCCTACCGAAATGTGCTAAGCCCAACCTTTTCTTTTACACAAGTAACATTGTCTGGCGTTTAGACGTTCTATATTTAACATCTACGACTGTTTGGAGAACTGCTTAACCTACGCATCGATTGTCGTTAGAGTAGGAATCGCATTACATGTCGGGCAATTGGCCACTTAATTGTTCCACCTTAATAAATCGCATTTGTTGCTCTTTCACGTGACTGGTAGTTGATACAACTGTAATTTTTGCTATAATTTAATTTTAAAAATGAGCAATATTTTTAGGTAGTCCACGTTATGGTCTCAGTCGACGTAGTATCCTATGTACGGTTGTCGACGATCTGGACTATCCAAAAATCATGTCGGCGTTGTGGACATTCACCATAGTGTCCAGTCTCCTTGTCATATATTTTTTTTACCGCGACTTCGATTACTACGATCATTTAGCCGCTATTGCTCTTTAAAACTTGAACGTTTGTTAATGTTATATTTGGTATATTAGCCCCGTTGATTTTAGGTAGACAGTAAGGTTATGTAATGCATGTACGTTATTACTTAGAGTTTCTGCAAAATTATCAGATTTAATATATGTTTGTCTTAGTGCTGTATATTTTAGACATCTACATAGTATATGTCGTATAGTTAGCCTTTCGTTACATACTTCGCAAACAGGTTGGCGTCTTTTCAGTAGAATTAAGGAAGTAATTAATTTGCAGTATCCAATTCTGAGCCTAGTGATAGCAACCTGTTCCCTACGTTCAATATTTTCTGGGAATCTCCAAACTTTTATTGATTTCTTTATGGCTTTTAGTCTTGTTCTCTCGTTATTCCATTGCATTTGCCACTTTTCGTGTATAACATTTTTGAAATAATGCTTTATATCTCCACTGCATACTGACTTCTGATATATGTTTGATGTATAAGCTTCGATAGGTCTGAGGTTGTTTCCTGTTTCTGCTTCAAGTAGTACTTTATTATTTGGAATCCATAGGAATACGACCGATTTGTTGTTTTCTAAAATCTCATTGTAACTTTCTATAATTTTGTTTACTAGAATGTTTTCCGAAAAAGCGTTGCGTATTAGCTTAAGTGTTGTCATTGATTCCGTACATATGATAACGGACCGTGAAACCTTTTTTACAAATTGCACAGCTCTCCATAATCCAAAAAGTGCGGCATTAAGTAATGACATTGAACGATGTAGAGTCCATCTATACGCTGCGTTATTTATCTGTATCTCGCATGTCGTTCCATTTATGTTCTTATAGGCATTGGTCCGTATATTTGTTGAGGCCTTTGAACTTTGAATTATGTTTCTGTATAGAGTGAGCATATTTTCAGATTTCCGTTGCTTGTAACATTCCGTGTTGGATATGGGAACTTTAGAAACCCAGGGAGATACTGTTCGTTGTTCAGATTTCGTTATATTGGGCATGTGTATGTTATTGTTTTCCATAAATTCATGAAATCGTGTTGATGCCGGGCGGTATATAGTTGGCCTACTTTCATATGAGTTGTTTTCTTTGAAAAAGTCGCTCTTGTACGGATGATTGCGTTGAGAGTGGAGTCCAACTGCATATGAAATTATTAGAGTAATTCTTCTGTATTTTAGTGGGATCACTCCCGCATCACAATGTAACGAAGGTAGTGGACTTGCCCGAAATGTCCCAGTAGCTAGTCTTAATCCTTGAGTTTGTATGGTGTCGAGATTTTTTAATTTAGTTTTCCTTGCCGATCAGTACACAGTACAGCCATAGTCCAATTTTGGCAAGATGAGTGTTTTATACATATAAAGCAGAGTCTGTCTATCGGCACCCCATCCAATGTGCGCCACACTCTTCATAACATTAAGTGCTTTTTTAAGTTTAGCCATCAATTGTTTGAAATGTTCAGTCCAGTACATTTTTCTGTCGAATATCATCCCTAAGAATTTTATAGCCTCTACACAGTGTCATAAAGTTTTAATATAGGATCTTCATGTGCTGTAGTTTTTCGGCAGAAGTGAACACATTTCGTTTTCGACGTAGACAGTTTGAAGCCTCTATTGCTGGAGTTTGCTAGGATTATATTGATTGCTGCTTGAAGATTTTCTTGTAGGTAGATCATATTGTCATGTGAAAAGAAGATAGCTATATCATCTACGTATAGAGAAGGATTTTATGTTTGGATGGACTCCTTCCATTAAACTATTTATTGCGATAATAAACAGAGACACACTTAAAGTGGATCCCTGGGGTATTCCATTTTGCTGCCTAGTTTGGTCTGATGTTGCACTTCCTATTTTTACCTGAAAGGACCTGCCGTTTAAAAACGCAGTTATAAATTTTGGTAGCCGTCCTCTTAGTCCCCATCGAAAAAGTTGCTCGAGTATGCCATAATGCCATGTCATAACAAATGCTTTTTCAATGTCGAAGAAAACTCCCACGACGTGTTTTTTGTATGCGAAGTTGTCTAGTACATACTGTTCAAGTGAAATTAAATTGTCTATCGTAGATTTGCCTTTTCTAAATCCTGTTTGAGATTTGCATAGGTATCCCCCTTCTCTAGTGTCCACATAAGTCTGTAGCTGACCATTTTCTCTAGGGTTTTACTTAGACATGAAGTAATTGAAATGGGTCGATAATCACTTGGGTTCTGTCCTGCCTTCTTACAAATCGTTCTTTAGGAATTTTATTTTGATTCTATTAGCTATAATACAATTGCACGTCCATGTACATTTAAAAACGTATAAGCTCGACCATTTTAAGCTGGTTATCTCTTGTTACGAAGAACGTTTCAAACCCTTAGTATAGAGCATACTTTTAATATTTATTATTTTATGAAGATCTTATTTGTAGAATTTGTTAATATGTTAATTTTGCAACACACAAAGTATATCGCAATTTTCTTTCACATTCATTGTATGCTTTCATTTTTTAAAATCGTAAAATTTGGATTTAAATGTGCATATAATTATAAGCTACTTAAAGTGATTAAGAATTCATATAATCATCAAGATTAATTCAGTTTCCCATCCCATGATTTTATAATATCTCTTCTCAAACTTATTAATTTATTTCATGCCCATGTTCTCTTTAATTAATCAAGGATTATACATGCAAATAATCATTAATACTTATTATTTAATATATTAACGTGGTACTGTAAAATGTTACTTTTTTATAAATCTTAATTTTAGCTATGTTTGCACTTTAAAAAAATACTTCCATCATGTGTTTGATTTATCGCTCAGGTTTTAAAATACAGGAATTTTTATAATTCAAAATCACAATTCATCGTCATACTGAAATCCGGTACCTTTCCCGCTGAGCCACTGAGTAATCCTCCAATATACATTTTTTAGTACTCAGTGGCTCAGCGGTAAAGGTTATACTTACAAATGAAAGGTATTAAGTTCGTATCTGAGAGTAGACAAGTGCAAGATCATAATACATGAATTCGATTCAAGTGCGAAAACAGTCCTTCTCCGGACTAAGCCTGATGACGGAAGCAGAATCCGCTTTTGTAACGTCGCGCTATAAAAGAAAAAACTGTGGAAATAGGCCGATCAACTCAATTTATTAACTCTTTGTATTTTACATTACAATATCAAGATATATCTTCAACAAAAGTTTTAATGGATACAGAGCAATCTATATTAAAGACTATAGGGTAGCTATAGAAGATAGGCTGTTATTAGTGTGGACCACTTAGGAAAGGCCACGTGTTTCATTCAAGCGGGTTGTTTGAGCTTTCCAAGCTCCTTCGGACACAAGCATTTTCAGCATACGTACTTAGATTACGTATATATGCATAATGAGATTTAGGATGGGTGCGATCAGGATATGATCGGTAGTAATAGAGTAAGGGTTTTGAGGGGGAAGATACTAACCTAGCATTGGCCCAAATAGCCGCACATGATGTGCGTATATGCAGTGACCCTGTTGCTACATGTGGATGAGGAAATCCTCCTGAAAAAACTTCATACCGGGTAGGCGGTAACGAGAATCAAACCCATTACCTCCCCAATGCTAGCAGGTCGTGTTACCACAACTCTACTGGCCGGTAAACCATTTAGTATTTAATATAAAACTGGATTTCAGTATGACGATGATTATTCGGAAATATATGTAAATGATATTTAAATCTGAGCATTTAATGTAATACAATTGTGATTTTGAATTATAGAAAAACCTGAGCCATAAATCAAACAGATGATGGAAGTATCTTTTTAAAGTGCAAACATAGCTAAAATTAAGATTTATAAAACAGTAACATTTTACAGCACCATGTTAATATATTAAAGTATTAAAGATTATTTGCATATATAATGCTTGATTAATTAAAGAGAACACGGACATGAAATAAATTAATAAATTTTGCATCATTAATATTACTTAATCATTTTTCTTGTTTTTTTCTATTTTTGTTTCCACTACTATTACTACTTCGTGAAATAAAAATGAAAAGATATTATGAAATCATGGGATGGGAAACTGAATTAATCTTGATAATTATATGAATTCTTAATCACTTTAAGTAGCTTATATATGCATATTTATATCCAAATTTTACGATTTTAAAAAATGAAAGCATACAATGAAAGTAAAAGAAAATTGCGAGATACTTTTTGTGTTGCAAAATTAACATATTAACAAATTCTACAAATAATATCTTCATAAAATAATAAATATTAAAAGTATGTTCCATAATAAGGGTTTGAAAAAGTATTCCCTCCCCAAGGGGGAGGGCGGGCTACTCGATCTTCCCGAGCTCCTTCAGCCACAATCATGGATTCCCAGCATACATACATATATTACATATATATGCATGCCGGGATTAAGCATGGCTGTGGTCAGGATGTGATCGGAAAAACGGAGTTATGATTCTGAGGGGGAAAATACTACGCCATCATTCGCCTAAGTAGCCGCACATGGTGTTCTTATACGCAGTGGCCATGCCGCTACGTGTGTATGAGGAAAACCCCCTGAAAAAACCTCATACAAGGTAGACGATACCGGGAATCGAACCTATTACCTCCCGAATGCTAAACAGGTCGTGTCACTACTACGCTACCAGCTCGGTAAGGGTTTGAAATGCTCTTCGTAACAAGAGATAACCAGCTTAAAATGGTCGAGCTTATACGTTTTTAGATGTACATGGACGTACAGTTGTATTATAGCTAATAGAATCAAAATAAAACTCAACAATTTGTAACGCAAACTTAAAGTAATACGACAAAGAGACTGGACACTATGGCGAATTTCAACAACGCCGACATGATTTTTGGATACTCCAGATCGTCGACAACCGTACATAGGACACTACGCCGACTGTGACCACTACGTGAAAAAATATTACTCATTTTTAAAATTAAATTGTAGCCAAAATTACAGTTCTATCAACTACCAGTCACGAGAAAGAGCAATAGATGCCATTTTTTAAGGTGTAACAATTAAGTGGTCTATAGCCCAACGTGAAATTCGATTCCTACTCTAACGCCAATCGGTGCATGGTCGTAGATGCTAAACATAGAAGGTCTAAACGCCAGGCAATGTTACTTGTGTAAGAGAAAAGGTTGAGCATAGCCCATTTCGGTCGGCTCGTAAATAGGCTACAGCACTGAATCCTTCTCGGCGTTCATTACAGAATTCAAGTGACTCAAAAACTTAACACCGTCGAAGTTTGAAACTTGTAAATAAACAAAATATGAGATACTGGACAGACCATCCACCAGAAACCGTTACATTCACCTCAAATTACCGTCTGGTGTGGTAAATTCGGAATCTGAATCACTCCAGTACCTTATGTCGCAATGTTACAAACTTTTGCAATTGAAGAAATAAAGCGGTATGACGTATCTCCCAATACGCTTTATTTCCAGCAAAATGCAATAACTGCCGATACAAGCCGCAACAGCATACTCTTCTTTAGAAAGACGTTTAAGTTTCAAAATTTGTAACACCCTATCGTAGGGTTTTACTATGGTTTAGTTATTTAAGAGCTATATGCTGTGATCCCGGGATAGCTTTCAAGTCGGTATATTGTGAGGAGACTCTGATTTTATCGACAACAGCAAGATCCACACAAAACAAAAGATTTATTTCCTATTTTTTTAACAATGCTAAAATATGTGACTTAAGCTAAAATATATAACACTTAATTCTATAAAATATAAAACAAAAAAAACTATTACAATTGAAAATAAAATTCCGTTCCTAAAGTAGCAACAGGCGGCTCGCTTTCATCCAGGGTGACTCACTGTAAATAAACAATTAAAACATACAGATCTGGATTGCAGGTGCAACTCCTGTATGCGATGGTATTAGATTATTTCTGTTTCCACAAATTAATTAATCGAGAATCTCCAAACAGTTAATTTTATAGTAATTTCTTTCAATATCAAAGAAATATGAAGGGTATTTTATTGCATTCTTTACCTAGAATTTTGTACGCGGTAAAAAGGGGCAATAAATTTGAAACTAGGTCACTGTGCCGTGAATGTTGTTGCTCTCTAGCTTTAAAACGTTTATTTATCAAATACGGTATTGATTTTGTTACACGTCCAAACCGCACTAGGCGTCGTGTATGCTTACTAATGTAAGCGGGTTGCCAAGCCAGCTAACAGGGAGATGGGCGTGGTCGAAATAATAAGTAAAATGAATGATTAATACGCTCAAACACTTTACACCGATATTCAAACAGCTCAGTCCGGGAAAATATGTCTCTAGGCGCTACCACAATCGAAACTTTGCTAAAATAATTGTCTTAAGCTGGATGTTAATTAACCCTACTTGATTGTGGAAAGTAGGATTGTGCTTACTCAGTAAACTCTCATACGAGGTTCCTAAAACAAACACTCGTCCCAAACAATTCAACTCAAACTCAAATATATTTAGTACCACCCAGGTTATTAAAAACTTTTTGAATACACCTCATATACCAAAACTTCCAAAATAAAATTGATCATTCAAATTCATTCAAGGAGCGGTAATTAATTTTTAAAATTCCTAACATGAACGATATCTTTTAAATTTAATTTAATTTTATAACCTTTCTGAATCGTACTGACATTCGTAAATATTCGTAAGTTCTCAAAACTCCAACATTTTGTTATACTTAATGAAATTTTTAAAACTTAACAGCTGATCCGTTAATCGTGGGTTGCACTAATGAAACTAACATGAAAATTTTTGCAAACAACCTGGCAAATATAACCTTTCAGGTTGTTCATTAATCTTAAAAGAAAAAAAAAAATCCAAAATATGCAAAGTCTACACTTAACTTGTCAAAACTACTAGGTCACCAATTAAGTAATCGTCACAAATATGTCTCATAGCTGGCTAAATAAACAACAGAATAAAAAAATTTAACAATAAATATATATTGTCCTGCATAAAATAATAAACCAATGACAAAGAAACAAACACAAATATATTTACATATCCACTACAGCGTGGTTGAAAATCAAAACCACACGTCACTGTCAATATAACTTTCAAAATTCCTCTACTATACAACCCAACACATAATTCGAGAACGATTATCTTTTCGCTTCTAAACTAATTAATATTTACTCAACATTACGCAAATGAACTAAACAAAGAGATAATCGTGCTTTACTAAATTTTCAAAGTACTTAAATATAATCCTTACTTAAAATTGTCCATTAATCCTACGCTCTTCTTTCTTTCTCTTCCGTAAATCAATTATTTGTAGTCCATTTGTAATCCTTAAATTGCCTGACAGCACATAACCAGTGCTTCCAATTTCACAAACACTTATTCCTTTCTGTACTCACAAATAGTCCAATAACACGTAATAATCTGTCACGTTTGGTTGCCTCTTAAAATTCTAGCAACCTTTAGGAAAGTTTAGTCCTTCCTTCAATAAACTTTTAATGCACATAAAATTACCTCAACATTGGCTTAATTTATACCAAATTTCGTTTACTTAAAAGTGGTCCCATAAATAATTTTAACTCAATATCGGTTAAGAACACAGCGACTTAACACTTTAACATACAACTGTTAACTTTTTTATAAATCTGCTTAGCACTTTTACTTTCTTGAAAATAAACAAACTAATTTTATCTTCAATCTCAATTTAATAATTGTTTTATTTATGAATGTCTTATACGATTCATCCCTTTGGGTTACGCAGTTGTTTAAACAATGACTGCCTTCAATATTATTCACAATTAACTCCAACTCAACGCCTTCTAACACACATCACCCGCGCGTCTTTCGAGCTCTCACCAAAAAGCAACAACACAAAACCCCTGTCAATCTCTGACTTTCCTATTTATACCTTCAGTCATCCATCTTTAAATGTCTTCCTTCCATATATTCTCCAATAGTATTCACTCAAAATTTCATAGTTCAACTGTGCACCATCTGTACAACAGCTATAACTAAATACATCGCCATATTTGTTTTACTTACAAATTTTACAATTACTTCATGAAGAAATCATTTCGTCATTACATTCATTCAGTAGCCACTCTGGACCATTACGCAACTTTCAACATTTATCTCCAACCTGCGCTCGATCTCTCGAAATTGCAATTTGTAACGTCGGCTCAATCCATATAAGAAATAACTTGAAATTAGGCCGATCAACTCAATTCTATTAACTCATTGTATCTTACACTACAATATCAACATATATCTTGAAATCAAAAGTTTCTAATGGCAACAGAGCAATCTATAGAAGTTATTAAAGACTATAGAGTAGCTATGGAGGAAAAAAAAAAAAAAAAAAAAAAAAAAAAAAAAAAGGGGGGGGGGGGGGGGGGGGGGGGATTAAGGACGGTGCGATCAGGATATGATCGGTAGTAATGGAGTTAGGGTTTTGAGGGGAAGATACTAGCCCAGCATTGGCCTAAATAGCCTTACATGGTGTGCGTATACGCAGTGACCCTGTCGCTACATGTGGATGAGGAAATCCCGAAAAACTTCATACCGGGTAGGCGGTAACGAATCAAACCAATTACCTCCCCAATGCTAAGCAGGTCGTGTTACCACAACTCTATTGGCCCGGTAAACCATTTAGTATTTAATATAAAACCGATTTCAGTATGACGATGATTATTCGGAAATATATGTAAATGATATTTAAATCTGAGCATTTAATGTAATACAATTGTGATTTTGAATTATAAAAATTCCTGTATTTCAAAACCTGAGCCATAAATCAAGCAGATGATGGAAATATTTTTTAAAGTGCAAACATAGCTAAAATTAAGATTTATAAAACAGTAACATTTTACTGTACCATGTTAATATATTAAAGTATTAAAGATTATTTGCATATATAATCCTTAATTAATTAAAGAGAACACGGACATGAAATAATGAATAAGTTTTGCATCATTAATATTACTTAATCATTTTCTTGTTTTTTTCTATTTTTGTTTCCACTACTATTACTACTTCGTGAAATAAAAATTGAGAAGATATTATGAAATCATGGGATGGGAAACTGAATTAATGTTGATAATTATATGAATTCACTTTAAGTAGCTTATATATGCATATTTAAATACAAATTTTACGATTTTAAAAATGAAAGCATACAATGAAAGTAAAAGAAAATTGCGAGATACTTTTTGTGTTACAAAATTAACATATTAACAAATTCTACAAATAAGATCTTCATAAAATAATAAATATTGAAAGTGTGTTCCATAATAAGGGTTTGAAAAAGGAAAAGGCAAATTCATTCCCTCCCCAAGGAGGAGCAGCTCGATCTTCGAGCTTCTTCAGCCACAATCATGGATTCCCAGCATACATACATATATTACTTATATATGCATGATGGAAATAAGCATGGTATGGTCAGGATGTGATCGAAAAACGGAGTTATGGTTCTGAGGGGAAAATACTACCCCATCATTCGCCTAAGTAGCCTCACATGGTGTGCATATACGCAGTGACCTTGCCGTTACATGTGTATGAGGAAAACCCCTGAAAAACCTCACACAAGGTAGACGGTACCGAATCGAACCGATTACCTCCCGAATGCTAACCAGGTCGTGTCACCACTACGCTACCAGCTCGGTAAGGGTTTGAAACGCTCTTCGTAACAAGAGATAACCAGCTTAAAATGGTCGAGGTACAGGGTGCCCAACTAAGAATGCAGTACTGTATCTGGGAACCTATCCATCGTAGAGGCTTGCGCAAATAAAGTTACTAAATACGGCCAATACAAAACCTGGAAATATAATTTTCAAAGTTTACTGAAATGGCCTGCTTAAATTGTCCGTAACTGTCAATCTTTGAATCCTAAAAATATTGTGCATTGTAATCCTGTAAATTGCTGCTATATTACAGTGCTTCAATACAAACACTTATTCCTACTGTACTACAAATAGTCCAATAACAGATAATCGACGTTTGGATTGACTCTAAAATCTAGCAACCTTTAGGAAAGTTTAGGCACTTCTTCAATAAACTTTAATGTCACATAAAATACTAACATTGGCTGTAATTTACAAAATTTCGTTTTCTTAAAGTGGTCCCTAATAATCTAACTCAATATCGGTCAAGAACACGCGCTGCATAACACTTTAACAAACTGTTAACGTTTTATAAATCTGCTTAGCTTTACTTTCTTGAAAATAAACAAACTAATGTTTATCTTCAATCTCAATTTGAAGTTGTGTTAGTTTCACATGTCTTATACGATTCATCGCCTTTGGGTTACGACAGTTCCGTTTAAACAATGACTGCCTTCAATATTATTCACAAAAAACTCCATAACCCATTCTATGACCTTATCACCTCCGCGTCTCATGACTCTCACCAAAGCTAACATGATGCCTAAACAACCCCTGTCAATCTCTGACTTTCATTATACTTCAGTCATCCATCTTAACATATCTTCCTTCCTATATTCTCCAATAGTATTCACTCAAAATTTCATAGTTTATCTGACATCTGTACCTTACTAATATCGCCATATTTGTGGCTTACTTACAAATTTTACCAATTACTTCATGAAGAGAGGATTTTTCGTCATTACATTCATTCAGTAGCCACTCTGGACCATGCTACGCAACTTTCAACATTTATCTCCAACCTGCGCTCGATCTCCTCGCAACACTTAGCAAAAATAAGTACTCGTCTAAGGTCTCAAATCCCAGGGTGACATACACTGTATTCTCAAAACAATTGCACAACATTACGAAAACTTTCTGAAATTAACAGTAAACATACTCCAATTTTCATATTTTCTAAAACATTCTACACTTATACTCATCTTCTGGCAAAGATTACATTAATCCTCAAACATTCCATTTCTTACGGTAGCAAAACAGTAGCATACAGTAGCACATTATCGTCCCATCGACAAATTTCTCTTCACATTTACATTCATCAGAATCTAATTATTCCAAACTAAAGTCTCGTATAATATTCAAAGTATTCTACTGAATTGCATATCTTCTACCTAGAATTTCAGTAGGCGGTATCATAAGGCGCAATAAATTATGCATACACTACAAAGATTGTGCCGTGAATGTCGTTCAGACTCAATACACTCGTACTTAAACACGTAATACACGTCATTATAACATCCTACATACAGGGTGCGTCAACGCAACCTGACAATTTATTCCCTAGTAGGTAGTTTGTTTATACAACAGAAGTAACTGGACAGGTAAACTTTAAAGGTGTATATGAGGTCGGTTTAGAGGTGTTTAAGAAATATGACAATTTCTTAAATTAAAATTGAAACGTTCTATTAAATCGGATTTAAATAGGTATTCTTTTTTAAAATAATTAAGTTGGAATTCCCTATTTGTGCTTTAACTATAATTGAAAGCGTTTAATCTTTCTTTCTGGAAGCGGCGGTTGGACGATGTTAATTGTCAATATTTTAGGACGGGATTTTTAGTGATTGTTCAACAAAACAAATCTGATTGAAACAAGGTTCGGGATGATTATAAAATCTGATCTTTTGTCTGCGGGTCGGTCGTGTTCGTGTGATAAGGTGTTTTTAGGAAAGTATATCCAACGCAACGGGCCGTACGCACCAGGGCCTAGATAGAAAGAAAGCTAGATCGAACAGGCATATGCCTTTTGAACAACCCTAGGGGCAAGAACCACCTCTATAGGCCTACGCCTTAGGTGATAATTCTCGCAGGAAACCTCAGTACTTTTCAGGAATACTCTTAAAAGCAAAGAGGAGGATTTTTGTAAGGGATGTTTGTTTTCTGCGGGCTTACACTCCGAAGAAGTGTTAGAGTTGTGTATGTATTTACAGGCAAGATCGATTTATAATCTAGCAAAGACAGAAAAGAAATCTTTCAAACTGGTCGGATTATAAGGATAAAACAAATTATAACTTACTCAGATGACTGGCCGGTGATAGTAAAATAAATGCCGAGATTCAGTAGGTCACAGGCGACCTCAGGACGGAAGCGGTTGGATAAGTAGCTGGTTACTTCAGGACGGCAGCTGAAAGATGATTGCTTCTTGACGGCAGCGGAAAGATAGCTGAAGACTTCAGGACAGCAGCGGAAAAGGTAATTAATCTCGCTTTTTTTTGTTAGTATGCTCATGCTTATGGTTAGTATTTACTTATTTATAGCGTATATATCTTATTCGTAGACTGTTCAGGAGTCCTTCTCCTCTTCAGCCCTGGTCAATCCATGTTTGTTAGTGTTGCGATGTTTTGTGTTATTGTATAGTTCACAATCATGAGATGTGCTTATTTTTGGTGTAAAAAAAAAGGTTTATTTAGTTAATATTTAATAATGCGTTAATTGGCTTAAATGTGTGTTGTTAAGTGGGGTGTAGCGTACTTAGTGTGATTATTAGATTCGTCGTCCGGTTTTTTGCTGGGTCGTCATCGAATAGACGGGAGGATGGGGAGGGCATATGGAATGCTGTCCAGGGAATCTTCTATCTCCTCGGGGAGGTCGTCAAGGAGTTGTGTAAAGATCGCGGGGAATGTTTGAATTTTAATTTAGGTTTTCTTCGCGGGTAGGGATAGTGTCGCCGAAGATTCTTTTACGTGCAAAGTTTTTTTGTAGTTATTATAAGTTTTTGTTATGAACGAATAAGTTCAAAGGTAAATATGTAAACTTTTTATTTATGTATTTAATAAAATTAATCATAATTTTTCTGTAGTGTTTGGGTTCTGTGTATGATGGTTGGTATGTTTGCGTATTGTGTTGTGAGGTCGCTAGGGCACCTGAGAGGTAATCTGTGTATGCGTCTGAGTATTCGGCGTTCACAGGAAGCAATAGAGGAAAGGTGATAGGAGTTTATGTTCGAGTATATGGGTGCTAGGAAATACATAACAGGGCGAATATATGTTTTGTAAGTGTGTTGTAGTATTTTGGGGTGACAACCTCTGATTCCACTCCGGAGGGCGCCCAGTAGATTTGCGCGGTTTCTTATACTGTTAAGTGTTCTTTGTACATCGGGGAGCCAATTGAGGGTTCTAGTAAAGAGGATTCCTACGTAGGTGACTCTTGTCTTCCTGGTTTAGGGCGAGGAAAACGTTTCTGGAGGCAAGGTTTGGGAACCTATCTTCGGTGTAATTGGGATGTCGCAAGAGGATTGTTTGGGTTTTGGTGGGATTGACGGAGACTCTCCACCGGTTCGCCCAGTTGGAGAAGTTCCGAAGGGTTTTGGATTTGAGGTGGGAGGCCGTTTCGCTATTCCGATTAACCGTCCAGAAGGCGGTGTCATCCGCAAACTGCGCAACGACTACTCCGGGTTGTGTGACTTCGGGAATGTTGGATGCGAAGATAATATAGAGGATCAGGGCTAAGGCAGAACCTTGCGGTACGTCTGCTGTGGATTGGAAGGGATCTGAGATGGTTTTCCCTACTTTGACCCGAACAGGTACGAGAAAAGGAGTTTGGAAAAGGGATCGGGAATGTTGAGGTTACGGATCTTGTGCAGGAGACCCTGTCAAATGCTTGCTTAATGTCCAGAAACACAGCCAGATTGCATTGCTTGTGATTGAATGCTCTGGTGGTCTCTGTAAGCAGCTTCAACAAGAGATCGTGACACGTTCGGTTGGGACGGAAGCCGAATTGGCTGTTGGGAAGGAGGTCGTTAAATTCGAGGTGGCTAATATCGCGTCGCGCTTCGGCTTATATAGTACGCGATCTAACGTGATTGGGTGAGAGAATGGAGGTGGCGCGTTGGTAGAGTCTTGCGTCAAAATCTATAACGATTTCTAACTATGGAAGAAGGGGAAATAATTAATTATTGTTGTTGGGTAGGAGGTCGTTAAATTCTAGGTGGTCCCTGAGTCGCTTGGCTAAAATCTGCTCAAAGCATTTTCCGAGGCAACTCATGAAGGACATTGGTCTATAGGAGGGGAGTGAGGTTAGGACAACATGGGGTTTGGGTATCATGACGGTGGAGGCCGATTTCTAGTCCATCGGGAAGTGGGATAGGATTAGGCATTGGTTGTAGATGTTGGAGAGTAATCGGAGGGCTGGGTTGGGTAAATGAGGGAGGATTTTACGATTTAGGCCGTCATGACCTGGGGCAGAGTTTTTCCCTTTTTTGAAATATGTATGGACCTCGTCGGGCGTGATTGGATTTTCGATATCGCGTTGGATTTCAAGAAGGTTAAGGTTGCGTAATTCTTCAAGGCGACCCTCAAGGAGTGCCTTGAACCGGTTATCGAATTGGGGATCATCGGGGGATTGGAAAATGGATTGAAGGTGGTGACCAAAGAAATCGGCCTTTCCTTGGTTGGCGGAGATTGGGTTGCCCTGTAGGGCGGTTAGATGGGATTTAGGGTTGACTTTCCTTCTGGCCAGTCTATCGAACTGTTGCAGAAGTGGTCCAGGAGTCTTCGGCGTGTTTGTTGGCTTCTCGCCTGATTAATGCGTTAAGGCGATTGTATTCGGTCTTGAGAGTCGGGTCCCTGGATCGCAAGAATTGACGATAGATTCGTCTTCTCGCTTTGATCCAGTTCACAATGTGTTTTGGCAGCGGTTTGCGGGAAGTGTCATGTTTTTTAGTGGTACAGAGATATCGACCGCTTCCGTAATTACGGGAGTTAAGTCTCTAATGGCTCTCTCGAGGTCTTGGGCCGTTTGAAGATTGGGTGTAGGAAGGTTGTTGGAGATACGTTCGGAAAACACATTCCAGTCTGCTTTTGAAAAATCTTTAATGAGCGTGTATTGGGGAGACGTAGGGGAGCTGGGCAAAATGAAGTATTGACCAGTAGGGTTATATGGTCTGATGTGATCGTGATGCCTAGAAAGCACTCACGATCGAAATAGTGAGCTATGGGTTCGGAAACTATGATGTGATCTACTATTGAGGCCCCTAAGTGTTCGAAATATGTTGGTTGGGTGTTGACGATTCGCAAGTGCGGCAACTGCAACAGAGCGGAGGATAGCCTGTTACCGTTGCCATTAGTTGCGGTGTCGCCGAATTGGATGTGGCGGGCATTGAAATCACCTAGGATAACTCCATTAGGGAGGCTAGCGGCGTAGATTAAAAGGTCATCGGATAGGGTGTTGTGGCCGGGCGGATTGTAATAAGAAATAAGTACTATAGGAGTTGGAAATTTCACCGTCGCAGTAACGCATTCGAGATGCTATAGGTGCGCAGGAAGTTGAAAAGGAGTGGATGGGAAGCAATTTTTAACTAAGGGGGCGGTTCCGTGGTGGCTATTGTTTAGAAATGTGTGATATGTGTTAAAGTTTAGTGTGCATCTGTTTCTGAGTTTTGTTTCCGACGAACGGCCATGGCATTAACTGTCCCTGTTAGGATATCAATTGTAGAAGGAGTTAAGGATTAGGTTGGCGAATTACGACGACCTTCATCCGCGTACCGGATACGCAGATGTTGATCCTCCATTGGGAGAAGCTTCGGGATGGCGCGTCTAGGGCGCGGACAACCCTATCTCGCCGGTCGGGGAACATCTGGAATAGGGAGTGGGTCTTTTATGGATTCTGTGTCGAGAGAGGATTTAAGGTGGGGTGTGTCTTCCGAGTCGGAGTCTTCGGAAGACAGGACAGGTTCGAGGGAAGCAATTTTCGATGGAGAACTGGGAGGTTTCCGCCGCTTCCGGCACTTTAAGGAAAAGATAGGGTGAGCTTCCCCGCAGTTGTTACACCTTGGTTAGCGCGGTTACAGGAGGATCTTGGCTTTCGCCACAGTTGGGGCATCGGATAGAGCGGGTGGACACCTCAACGGTATGCCCACCTGCGTGCAAGTGGAGCAATATTTAAGAGAGGTTGAGGATTAGGAGGGTTCGCAGCTGTAGCGTCGCCGAACAGACACAGCGTGCGGTACTCTAGGATGGTTTTAATGACACGGATAAGGGATGTGGGGGTGTTGGTCGCTTTGGAGGTGATCCGAACGGCCTTCCTCACGTGTGGAAGATCGATCGCACCGATGATCTCGGGTTCTAGGATGTCCTTATCTACGTGACGAATCACGCAGGAAAAGGAGGGCGCGTTAGGAGTGGTGTTGTACAGACGTGGACCGGATAGATGGGTAAGGGTGACGGTGGTATCACCGAAATGGTGCCGCAGGCAAAGCTGTGTATCATCCGGCAAGGAAAAGGAGGTCTGTAGGACACAGCTGTGGTTATGGTTAAAGTTAAAGTTTAACCAGGGAAGATTTAATTTAGGATGTAATTTTAGTGAATGGTTTTCATATTGGATGCAATACCTCGAGGATTGAGACGGTTTGATTAGGTTTAAAGCGGTGTAGGAATAACGGCAGGTGGCTGGAAGGTGTAGTAATTTGTGTGAGGTTTTGTGTGAGTGTGCGGTTTGTGTGTTGCGAGCTTGTGTGGTTTTGTGACACGTGTCGAGATGTAGAGTGTGTTGAGGTAAATTGAGGAAGCGTTACATTATATCGTGTACGTGATGGTGGCAGGCAGAGCGAAGGTGTGTGTGTGTGTGTGTGTGTGTGTTGTACAACCGTTAGGTAGCACGGTGGCGGCCTGCTTAACCATCGCGGTTGTTGTTATCGGTTTTAAGAAAAAGAATAAATTGTTTTAAAAATGCCGGTCTGCCGCTGCAGTCTCCACCCCGAGGAATAAAGACTTTGAAATCAGAGACTCAAATAGAAAAAGGAGGAAAACAAGTTTTAAAATAAAACAATAAATTAAAATTAATTAAAAAATATTTTTTATTAAACGGTAACTATTGTCTTACCCGACGTCGATCCTATAGTTGGCGGTGGCGGTGTCCTGGATGCTTTTTTATTTACGTTCTTCGCTCCTGCTGTATTCCGGCGGCTCCTGCTTGCCAGTAGGCTGTGGTTCCTCTACTGATGACCGCTTCTTCGTATTATCTATGCAAGCAATGACAGATCTAACGGCGAAGAATACGATGTCGGAACGATGAGCGTAAAAACGCTAAGTTCTTTTTTTGTAAATTAAGAGATTGTAATAAAAATCGCAAAACTTACGCGAGAAGGGGCTTACGTTGGATACCGAGGTTCGGAGTGCCCTGTTAATCTCGCGTTGCGATTCCGCTTATATAATCCGCGGTCTGACGTGATTGGTTATTGCTATAATTTCGCGGTCGGAGGGGATTGGTCACAGATGAAACGAGATTCTGAAAGGAGTTTCTGTGTAGAAATCTTAACCGATTTCATTATTACGGAAGAAGGGATAAAATTAATTATTATTTTAACTACATCGGAGCATTTTTCTGCAACTGAATTAAACAAAAAAATAATTAATCTACAAATTTGCAGATTTCTGGATCTTTACACACCACCCTTTCCTCCTGGAAAGAACCGGATTACTGGGGACCCAAGGCGATGGCTTGACCGTGCTTGTATATTCTACGTCACGTGGTACTTTTTCTGGCTTGTCCTTCAGGTGTAACTGGTACGGGCCGTTGTGCTTCGGCGGTAATTTCGTGGCAAGATTCTTAGCTTTACTGGACAGCCCATGCGATTTCCTGTATACTAGATCTCCAATGTGGGGACGGTAGGGTCTTCTGCAGAGGTTATAGTGGTGTACTGGTGCCTGATACGTTCTGGTCCTCTAGTGTCCTCTCTTCTTATCGTGGACAAGACGGGTTCTGGTGGACGGGGTTCCGGTCGGAGAAAGTCCTTGACTTTTTCTAGCCATGCTTTCCACTCTTCTGCTGGTGTAACCCTTCCTTTTAGGTACCCAATTTCGCGCGGGTTCTTTTCTAGGTTGGCCCTCTTGGGGCGCGTACTTGGCGTGAGCGGACCGGAGCCTATCACCTTCGTCAGGTTTTTATTCCGCGTGTGTCGTTTCAATTTTCTTCGTCTCCGCGGAAATTTTCTCTTTGATTTTTCTAAGCAACTATCTATCGGGTGAAGTTGTTCTTCCTTGGGGCCACCTATTCCTCCTAGACCGGCGTTGGTTCGCGAATGTAATGGAAAATTCTCTCCGGCTATTTCCAATTGTGTCGGAGGCATATGGATTGTAGCCTTTACCTGTTGCAGGAAGTCTAGGTGTCTAGGTGTCCTGGTACCTCGAAACTTTTCTCCATAAAATACTTAATCCCCTTTTTCGGGAATGTTTGTTAAATTAAAGATGAACAATTAAATTTGAAAACAAAAGTTTAATTTGACAAATGTTTCTAATTTTTAAAATTTTGAAAATGTAAGTATCAACAAATTTTGTCATAATTAACAAAATGTTTTATTTGAAAAATTGTTTTCACTAAAGATTTCAAATTTCCTATGTTCTGAAAATATAAATGTCCTTTCGGTTGAATTACGGTGACTGCTAAAGCATTCAAGGATCAATATATATTTTTAATTAATAAGTTTTACCAATCCTTTCTAGGATTATCCGGTTACTCGCTACTGGTTTGGAAAATATATATCAAAAATCTGCGTCCATGGTTTGTAGTACGGTTGCTTCTTTGAAAGCATTCGTTGCTAATTTTCAATTGGTGAAATGTTCTTTACCTTAAAGTCCCTGAAATGATTTCGGCTGGTGTTTAATACCGGAGATGAACTTTTACACGAATCTGGCCATTTTAAAACATAATATAAGGTAAAATCTCGTTCCAGGATATTTTCGATTTTGCTAACAAAATTTGTGGAAAAATCAAAATTTCGTTATTTGATGTTCTCTCCACAAACTTTGAAATAAAATATTCCGTGCAATTGTTCTGGTACTTGTCAGAAATTACGGAGATTCTGATGTTTAATAACCACGAGACAATTATGCGACAAACACACTTTAACGCAATATAACTAAAAAATTATTTCATTCAATTTAAATAAGTTAAATTGTCTCAATAACTCCTGAATCAATTTTTGCAACTAAAATTTTCAAATGAAATCGAAAACACACACAACCCACCACTGCATACACACGCACCACCCACCCACACACACCCACACACCACACCTCACGCACACACACCAACACACTCACACTCACACACACACACTCCCACACTCACACACCACACTACACACACACACACACACTCACACCACACAACACACTCACACACTCACACACCACCTCACACTCCACACTCACATCACACATCACACACAACACACTCAACACTCACACTCACACACTCACACTCACCACACACACATCACACACTCACACCACACACTCACACACTCACACAACTCACACACACTCACTCACACCTCACACACTCACACCACACACTCACACACTCACACACCACACACTCACACACTCACACACTCACACACCACACACCTCACACACTCACACCACACTCACACACTCACACACTCACATCACACCTCACACACCTCACACACCACCACACTCACACCCACTCACACTCCACACACCACACACACACTCACACACTCACACACTCACACACTCCACACACCACACACTCACACACTCACACACCACCACTCACACACACCACACACTCACACACTCACACACTCCACACTCACACACTCACACACTCCACACTCACACACTCACACACACTCACACTCACACTCACACACACTCAGACACTACAGACACTCACACACTCCACACTCACACACTCACACTCACACTACACACACACTCACACACCCACTCACACTCTCACACAGTCACACTCACACACTCCCACACTCACACACTCACACACTCACACACTCCAACACACACACACTCACACCTCACACACCTCCACATCACATCACACACTCCACACACTCACACACTCACACACTCACACACTCACACTCACACACTCACACACTCACACACTCCACACTCACACTCCCCACACTCACACACTCCACACTCACACACACACTCACACTACCACACTCACACACTCCACACTCACACACTCACACACTCACACACTCACACATCCACACACTCACACACACACACACACTGACACACTCACACACTCACACACACACTACACACACACACACTCACACACTCACACCATTCACACACACACACACACACACACTCACACACTCACACATCACACACCACACACTCACTCCCACACTCACACACACACACACTCACACTCACATAGTCACACTCACACACACTCACACACTCACACACTCTCACACACTCACACACTCCACACACTCCACACACTCACACACTCACACACTCACACACTCACACACTCACACACTCACACACTACACACACACACACTCACACACTCACACACACACGCTCACTACACTCACACTCACTCACACTCTCACTCAATCACTCACCTCATTTAACTCACACTCACTCTCTCTCTCTCACATTCACTCACTCACTCACTCACTCACTCACTCTCCTCACTCACTACACTCACACTCCACTCAGTCACACACACACACACACTCCACACCACCACACACACTCACACACACAACACACACACACACACACACACACACACACAACACCACTACTCACCATCACTCAATCACCCCATCATTCCACACTCACTCTCCACACTCACTCACGTCACTCACTAACTCACCTCACTCTCACACCTCACATCACCACACACTCACACACTCACACACCTCACACTCACCACTCACACACTACTCACACATCACACCACTCACACACCTACACACTCACACCACACACCACACCACACACCACACACACCACACACACACACTCACACACCACACACCACCACCCACACACCCATCACACACTCACACACTCACACACCACACACACACACACCACACACCACACTCACACACCTCACACCCACTCACACAACACACTCCACACCCACACTCCCTCACACTCACTCACACACCAACACACACACACACACACACACACTCACACCTCACCACTCCACACTCCACTCACACACTCCCACCTCACACACACACTCCACACTCCCCTCCACCACCACTCACACTCACACACTCACTCACTCACACTCCCACCTCACACTCACACACACTCACACTCACTCCACACACCCCCCACCCACCTCCCCCTCACACACCCACACACTCACACACCTCCACACTCCACACACACACACACTCCCACACCATCCTCACACCCACCACACACTCACACACCACCCACCTCCACTCACACACTCCCACTCACACTCACACACTCACACACTCACACTCACACACTCACACACTCCACACACTCCACACTCACACACTCACACACTCACACACTCACACACTCACACACACACTCCACACACACACACACACACACACACACACACACACTACACACACTCACACACTCACACACCACACACACACACCACACACACTCCACACACGCCACACGCACACGCACACACCACACACACACACTCACACCCACCATCACACACTCACACACTCACACACTCACACTCACACACACACTCACACTCCACAACTCACATAGTCACACACTCACACACACTCACACACTCACACCTCCACACACACACTCACACCACCACCTCACACCCACACACTCACACACTCCACACACCACACCACACACACACACACACCACACACTCACACACTCCCACACACTCACACACTCACACCACACACACTCACACACTCACACACTCACACACTCACACTCACCTCACACACTCACACCTCTCACACACACACACCTCACACACTCACACACTCACACACCTCACACACTCACACACTCACACTCACCACACTCCACACACACACACTCCCACACTCACACACCACACTCTCACACCCACACACTCACACCACTCACACACATCCACTCACACACTCCACACACTCACACTCCACCACTCACTCACACACTCACACTCACACACTCACACTCACACACACCACACACCACTCCTCACACACCACCACACACCCACACCACACACTCACTCCTCACACCACTCACCTCACACACTCACACACACCACACTCCACACTCACACACACTCACACACACTCTCACACTCACACACTCCACACTCCCACACACTCACACTCACACACACTCACCACACCACACTCACACACACACACACACACACTCACACTCACACACCACACACACCACACACACCCACACTCACACCTCACACACACACACACACACACACACTCACACTCACACACTCACACACTCCACACACTCACACACACCTCACACACTCACACACCACACCCACACTCACACTCCACACTCACACCCCACACACTCACACACCCACACCACACTCACACACCCACACTCACACACCACACACTCCACACACTCACACACCCTCACACCTCCACACACTCACACACCACCCACACACTCACACACTCACACACTCACACACACACACACACACACTCACACACACACCACACACACACACACACACACACACTCACCTCCTCAACCACACTCACACACCCCACTCACACTCCACAATTCACCTCCACCTCACACTCACATCACACACTCCACACACTCACACACCTCCACCTCACACACTCCACACACACTCCACCTCACACACCACACACTCCACACACTCACACACTCACACACACACACACACACACTCCACTCCACCTCCACACTCACACACCACCCACACCACACTCACACACTCCACACTCACACACTCCACACACTCCCACACTCCACCCACTCCACACTCCACTCACACCTCCACTCACACCACACCTCAACCACACTCACACACACCACCACACACACACCTCACACTCCCACTCACTCCCACACTCACACCACACACCTCACACACTCACACTCACACACCCACACACACACACACCACACACACACCACACACACACTCACTCACCACCCACACTCACACACCCACACACTCACACCACTCACACACCCTCACTCACACTCCACACACTCCACCACTCACCCACTCACCACCCACCCCACACTCACACACACACTCCACACCCACACACTCCACACCACCTCACACACACACACACCACACACACACCCACACACTCACACACCTCACACCTCACACCCACACACCACACACTCACACTCCACACCACACATCACACACCACACACCCACCCACACCCCACACCACACACCCACACTCACACACCTCACACACCACACACACACACTCACACACCCACACTCACACACCCACACACCTCACACACTCACACACCACACACCCACACACCACACACCCACACACACACCACACACACACACCCACACCACACACACACCACACACCACACCACACACCACACACTCACACCACACTCACACACTCACACACTCCACACACTCACACACTCACACACACTCACACACCACACACTACACCCACACCACACTCACACACCACACCCACACACCACACTCACACACCACACACTCACACACACACCACACTCACACACTCACCACTCACACACTCACACCCACACACCCACACACACTCACACACTCACACACCCACACTCACACACCCACACACCACACACTCACCACACTCACCACACCACACACTCACACACTCACACCTCACCACACACTCCACACCACACACTCACCACTCACACCCACATCACACACCCACACACCACACCACACCCACACCACACTCACACACACACCCACACCCCACTCACACACCACACACACACACTCACACCCACCCACCACACCCACTCACTCACACACCCCACACCACACACCCACACACCACACACACACTCACACCACACACCCACACACACACCCCCACACACTCACACACACACACACACACACACACACACACACACACACACACCACCACCACCCACCACACACCCACACACCCACACACTCACACACCACACACCACCACCCACTCACACACCACCACACCCACCACACCACCACTCACTCCACACCCACACACTCACCCACACCACACCACACACACACCACCTCACCACCACACACCCCACACACACCACACCACCTCACACACCCCACACCACACCCACACACACACCACACACCTCACACCACCACCACACCACACACCACACACCACCACACACCACCACTCACCACCCACACTCACACACTCACACACCCACACACACACACCCACACCACACCCACACCCACACACCACACCACACCCACACCACACACACCACACACCCACACCACACACCCACACCCACACCACACACCCACACACACACACCACACACCACACCCAACCCACCACCACACCACACACCACCACCCACCACACACACCACACCACACTCCACACACCACACCTCACTCACACTCCCCCTCACTCACACTCTCACTCACATCACCCTCACACACTCACTCACTCCCACACTCACACACTCACCACTCACTCCCACCACACTCACACCTCACACACTCACACACCTCCCACTCCACCCCACACCACACACCACACACACACACTCACACACCACACACCACACACCACACACACTCACACACTCACACTCACCACACACCCCACACTCACACACTCACCCTCCACATCACTCACACACTCCCTCCCCTCACACCACTCCACCCACCCACACACTCACACACTCACACACCACACTCCCCCACACACTCACCACTCACACTCCACACACACCACTCCTCACTCACCTCCACCTCACTCACTCCTCTCACTCCCACTCCACTCACCCACTCACACTCCCCACTCACTCATCCCACCCCACCTCACACACTCACACTCACTCACACACTCACACCACACACCACTCACACACACACACTCACACACTCACACACACACACACACACACCACACACACACACACCACCCACCACTCACTCACACACACTCACACTCCACACTCACACTCACTCCTCACACTCACACTCACTCACACCACATCCCACACTCACACACTCCACCACA